>JASGXE010006842.1:0-19675 GCA_030068105.1 Sinentomon sp. SZTP_YWyxl | reverse complement strand
CTAATTCCTGCTAAGCCTGAGAAGCTGCTAAGCTCCTGCCATCGTCCTGCTAAAGTCCTGCTAATTTAGCAGGTTGATTTGAATAAAGAAAATGAAACTTAGCAGGTCGGTAGCAGGACTTTAGCAGCTACTAAGCTTAGCAGGTTGATTTGAATAAGGTCCCTGGTCCCTTGGAATCCCTGATCGCGTCTGCGGTGGTTTTTCCCCGCCCAGCATAACTTCTTCTGTTGGTCGTTCCCTCCTGAACAAAATTCCGGTTACGCCTCTGCTCGTCGTTCAGGCTCGTCTGGTCAACTCTTCACGGACGGCGATTTGTGATAACAAATTTGTCATCAATCGCTTTCAGGCAAACTAAAATTCCAAATCATTGACCATGTTGACGTTGGAATCGTGCATTGAGCTTGTTTCAATGTACGGAGGCTCCAACAACAGTCTGCGGACGACTTGCCGAATAATTTCGCAAAACACGGGACACCCTGTTCATCGCACTTTTAGGCAAAACGGACAGTTGAACTGAATGCTATAGCGCGTTGGCATATTACCGGCAGCAGCATACCTGTTTCTGTTATTCGTGAGAACACGCTGTAGGTATAAGCAAATTGGAAAAGACAAAAGACACTCGTACACAGGTTCATTGCAAAAAATAGTGTTCACGAGGAATGTGCCGTTTTTGTAGCATTGAACCGATTACTTTGTTACATTATAGGTTAGGTTGGTTCGGGTAACGTTAGTTATTAGCGTGCTGCTAGTTGGCGAATTCTGCTTTCTTTGAGGAACTTGTGTCCAAACAATAGCGTAAACAATAAAAAAGAATTGGGCAACCCTGGAAATGTCAAAAACCAGATCACTGTTTTCCCAACGCCGATCACATCTTTTGCCTTCATTCATTTCAACGACAGATAACCTAACTTAACCAATAACGTATCTAACCTAACCTAACCTGACCTGATCAATAACCTAACCTAACCCCATCTATAACCTAACCAACCAAACCAAGTCTTCGTTGCAATGCTCCAAAAACGGCGGATCAACTATCTTCACACTCCATTTCGCGCAAAGAGCACCGTATTTAACCTGTATACCTATACACAAGAATATTTGAACGGAACTGTGTCCGCATTAACACACTGTATCATCCAATACTTGTGGGCATCTGAAAACCAGAAAATTACAGGACATAACATGATGCTCCCCTATAATAGATCGTCCCGGGAGAAAATCCATGAGAACGGAAGCATCACATCATGTCTCCCCCCGATAATACCCTTTAGCCCAGTCAGGAGCTACCTCAGCCTGCCGTGATTGTCGTTTAAGCGGAGGACACCTCTCGCTTCATGTTCGGAGGCGAAAGATGAGTTTGGACAATATAACAAGAGTTCCGATAATCCAGTGTCGTTCACTGACCCATTCCATGACGAATCTGCCAATGTCACAAGTCAAGCAGACAAAAAATGTGCTCATTTTAATCAGTCCCCAAATCCTGGAATTAAAGTTTTTCCAAGCGCAAAATTGCCAATTTCAGCATTGAATATAAATTGTGAGCCTCTTACCTAGTGATATTCCGCAATCGATGACGAAAAGCAACTAAAATCAAGCAGCAATGCGCACAAATTGCTGAAATTTAGTTTGACAGCGGTAATTATTTTACCTGCATAATTCCAACAATACTCAGCGGTATAGAATTAAAAACTTTCCGGAAAATGTTGATGAGAACCAGTGTTGCAAAAGCCGTGTCAGGGAGGAGCAGGTTCGCCGAGCTTGATAATCCGAAAGTGAGAAACACAAATACCGAGGCCTGTAAGGAAAGCAAAGAACAAAGCGTGGTTATGCTTAAACTGGTGCTTTGTTCAATGAGAGATCGATTCTAACCCCCCGGGGAGAAGTGCTTCAGACGAGCGATCTTCAACCTAGATGAGATAAATTAAATTAATTTGCCACGATTCAAATCGTGAACATAAATTTCATCTTAAAGTTTACCTTTTTTTACCGATATTTGTTACCTAGAAGGAGGATGAATGGAAAGGATCCTATCTCACATAATCACTTTGGAATCTTTGCTGCCAATCTTGAATTCAGATCATTGCGTGAAGTCGATGCTATGCTAAATCTGCTCGTAAGACCTATACAAGAACTGGCAGTGTTCGACATAGCGTCTATGCTGGACAGAATCAATTATAGATCATAAATCGACATTTGAGCATGATGAGCATGTGTCGTGGGTTTATTTTTAATTTGCCATCCCTAATCGATCCGCAAGCAAACAGGAGATTCGCATTGCGGCCGTGATTGGCCATTAGGAGACAGGCGTAATATCCTTATTTACTATTTACTATATCGCATGTTACGTGTAATTGCCCCTGTCATTGGTTTCGATTCCGTTACTATCGTTGCGGTGATTAAATCGCTGGGATTGAAAATCGAATTCCGATGTGGATTTATTTCTTTTACACCGCTGCTCGGGTCCAGAGAACGGGAATGGGTGAATTCATTCCAGAGCTCCCTGCCACTGTCCTATCTTTCTCTTTGACGCAGTGTAAACACATCTAAACCGCCTGGCAGCCCCAACTTCTCTATAGATATCCTTTTGTCTGCCTGAACATGGCGGACTGTCATTATCTTTCGATGTTCTTTTTTGTAATTCCTGTGCAATGTATTCCGTGTTCCTTTGGGCATTGATATTATTGTACTTTTTAATTCACTTCTCGAGAGGGTTCTTCACTTCCTTTCATCGTTTTTGCTTGTGAAATGTCCTTATTCTATTTTCTTTTCTATGTACGATAAAGGGTGCAGCCTGAAAGTATCAAATAAAATTCAAATTCAGAGTGCATAACAAAATGGAGAATTTCCCTTGTTAAACCTCTGACTCAACCGACATCAAGAAAACGCTCCACTGTGACATTAAGGCCCATCATGTAGGCTGAACTCTATAGCTCACTCTGATTGTCTCCAGTCTATTGAGCATCATGCCATTATAATTGCCAGGAAACTCCAATCCGAGATGCAGAATCTCGTGCCCAACCACAAAAAACACAAACCCATATAGACAATCCAGTGTGCATCATCAAATTACATTTGCAATCAAAAATACACAAGATGCAAGTGGAACAAATAGGTACCGGCTCCCGTGAAAACAAGCGGGATATCAGCCAAGCGAAGGAAAGCACCGCTCTCTCATTTGCTCCACAGGCCATTCTGTTTCACGGAAAAAGCAGTGTGATCAAAACTCCATAAACACACGCGGAGCAGCGTTGCCACAGGCGATTTTGAAAAAAAAACGTGTCAGACGAAAAAAAAAACAAAAATGCAGACACAGCCCCCATTTGCGCCAAATGCCAAAAATTCTTGGGGTGGGGGGGGTACACTTCTGAAAGTTGATTTTTGCAGGAAAAAATCGACTGATATATATGACCCCTGTTTTTTTTAACATTTTTGCCCAATTTCCTCTGTGGAACTATGCGAAAGTTTTCTGGTTGCTTTTCTGCAACTTTTTACAGCAGTACTATGCCAATTTTCATCTTTATCATGTTTGTTATATTGAAGTTATGCCACCCGAAAGCTATTTCAAAGTGAGAGCATGCATTTGTTCTACACATCCCTTCAATCAAGGCTTTATCACTTTTGCATTTTCTGCCAATCGTCAAACCTTTTGAAGTGAGATCTCAGGAACTGTGCATGTTAGAAAGGTGAAAGATGTAGGTACTTGTTCAAGAAAGTGCCAAAATCCGGTTGATGAAGAAGAAATTTTGATCTCACCAGAAAACCTCATAATATTACGCATGTTTTTACAAAAAATGACTTGCTGAAAGGCAAAAATTGACACGCAATGACTGAAATTGCAGATTGTGAGCGAAAGGGAGGCCGGAATTCCGTATTCGTCGGATTTTCATGAAATTTTAGGAGATTTGATGAAAATAGATCTCATGTCAAAAAAGCTTTGGCTATTTTCGCGATAAATTCACCAGAAGTGACTAAAACGCTGAACCTGCTTGTCCTGCTGGAAGGTATTTTAGGGTCAGGTTTGGTTTAGGTTAGGTGAGGTTAGTTTAGGCCAGGATAACCTAATCTAACAATAACCTGACCCATTTGACCATTTCCAGCAGGACAAGCAGGTTTTCCAGCAGGACAAGCAGGTTCAGCGTTTCAGTTACACTCAAATTTACCTGCCGTGAGAACAATGAGATAAGACAGTAGGCTGAAAATTATCACTAAAGACACCGTTACGTATTATGTAAAATAAACAACTAAAATATGAAGAACAGGGTAAATATTTGGCAAGTACCAAATAAAACCTAAATTTCGACAACTGCTGACTAATCCAAGACTGAGTGGTTTTAAGCAAAATTCTTTGTCAGCTCAATTGGCTTCTGTCAATTAACTCTGTTGGCACAAATCAAGGTGTACCATCACCAGCTACCAATGGTTTGAGCGCCCGGCTTACAGTTGTCATGAACGGTGTGGATCCGAATTGAAATGGCCAGAGACTGAGGAATGGCCCGAGTTTTTGACAATTTTACTTTTTTGGTCGAAACTTATCCTCTCCAAGAACTTGTCAATATGCTAACTGACCTCTACAGACAAAATTATTCTTGTGATTATTCACAAGAAACAGCAATGCTTCAGAGACTATGCATCCAAAACGCGAGACCTGTGGGCCACCAGGAAATTGGTCTAAAAAAGGTGCCATGGATATGTGAAGCTCTGAAATGCTGTTCGAACAACTTGGAATCTGCTTTGCATGAAAAATGTGTCAGTTGGGTGTGGTGCGTGAATAAAAACAACACAGCATCAGTTTTGCTGCAGCACATATTCCAGTCGGACAGTTTCCATTTTGGAAATTTTAAAACATCAATCAGAATGGACAAGAGACAGCATGTGAAAAATACTGTTGTGAGGTTACACTCATTCAACAATGATGTGTGTTACACTCATTCAACAATGATGGATGGGGTCCAGGGGCGTACTGGGCCGGCGGGCAACCGGGCAAATGCCCGGTGGGCCCCTTGACAATTTAACTCTCGGGCCCTGCCAAGATAAAACTATTTTCTCTGCCATGCCACAAAACAATCATTTGAATCATTTCAATTTTCCACGCGGTGATGGACTGAACGGCATTTCCGATATGCTATTACCCAAATAGACGGCATGGCACGTTCAAGCATCACCCTGGGGCCCTGTTTTTTGATAAACAGGGGCCCGTTTTCAGCCATGCGTGAGGGCCCAGCGGTTTACCATATGACGCCCACCGCAGGCGTAACGGGGTCTGGGGCAGAGCCCTTGCGGGCTTCAAAGGGACAGAGCCTCTCGCAAGCGGTTGACATTCCAGTGTTCGTTTGGCCTCAAAATTCAGGTTTCGTGAACATTTTATGCTCCATATGAGCCTTAAAATGATGGGCTCCAGGCTCTCCATCGGGTTTCCAAGGGGCAGAGTGTCTGGAGAAGGAATCCCCCAGAAATTGAGAAACTTAAATTTGAGTGTTCGTTTTGGCCTCAAAAATTGACGTTTCTGTGACATTTTGGGGCCCCAAATAGGCCTTGAAATGATGGGTACCATAGAGTTACACGGGGTTCAAAGGGGCAGACATCCTGAAGAGGGTGTGGAAGATGGAGTGCCTCAGAGGTGTGAGAACTTGAAATTTCAGCATGCATTCTGAGCTTGATTTAGGCAATTTTTGGCACCATTTTGGCAAAGCCAGTGGCCTTCAGTCGGTCGACCCGAGAACCCAAACCGCCACAGAATTGCACAGATCCAATTCTTGATGGGAAGTATCGGACCCACCCAACCCCCGTGATTTGCGCCCATGCACTGCTGCAGCTGCATCTCCAGTCCCCTTCTGCGTTTCTCCCCAATCTCAAATCTTCTCCGAATTCCAGTTACCAGCCAGTCATTCAACTCAAACCTTCCAGTATTCGTAAAGGGCTGACCTGATTTGGCAGACTTACCTCAAAAATGCTCCGAGAGCAGTTTTCGGGAAGCAAATTTTGGCATATGTCTGAGCTAGGGGCTCCGCCCCTTGGATCCCCGCCGGGTGGCTCCCGCCCCCCGGACCCCCCGAGATTTGGGCCGCTGCGCGGCCTATATTCAAGGGCCCCTTCGTCAGCTTGCCCGGTACAAATTCCAGCCCCAGTACGCCCCTGATGGGGTCTAAACCAAAAGGCATTGGCAAAATCCACTGATAAATGGCACTGGACAATGTTGATTTGTACAAAGTACCTAACCTAATAGGTTCAATTCATATTTCATGATGTTTGGATCAGGGAAAATGATCATAACAAAAGCTGATGGTTGAGTGTCAACACGACAGAGACTGGTGATTGAGATCGAATTCCCACAGATTTTGATACTCCGTCAGCAAAGAAGAGCCAAGACAAGAAAAAAATGTTATTTTTTTTTTTGAGAAAAAAAAAAGAAAAAAACGTTTTGTTCTTTCTCCAAAAATAAAAAAAGAAAAAAAAAACTTTGGCTGGAAAAAATACATTGAAAAAAAAACACTTTTCCCAAATTTGTAGAAAAAAAAAAAACACAAAAAAACAGAAAAAAACACTTGTGGCAACGCTGACGCGGAGCAATCGGAATTGTTAAAAGTAGCGTCCGTTTCGCCGTTTTAACTCTTGTGGCACCTTTGATAAAGGATATGCTATAAACGCTATATAGTTTTGGTCACGACGTTTAGTTATGTTTCCGATTTGGCCTCAAGCTGCCGGCAGTGGATATAAAGCAACATAAAGTGTGTTTTACTTATAAAGGAACGTGAAGGACCACACAGAAAATAAAAAGTAACTCTGTGACACCTATGATAAAGGATATGTTACTTTTGGTCACGACGTTTAGTGATTATTCTGACCAGATTATTCGGCCCGATTAAAAACACGCGACACAACATTATGGGCACTTCGTCCCAAACCTGGGATTACCCGGGGTCTATTCAACAAATACATCAATTCGCTTGTAATTGAGCCACTGTTTAGTGTCAGCCAAAATAAGAGGAGGGTACATTTGTTGTCAATCTATACATGCAGATCGCTTCCTTCCATGCAGATCGCTTTCCCCCTGCATTGCATATTTCTCGTGCACAAATCACGGACACACATTTTGTATTGTCCAAAAGATAAATTCCACTTTCAAAATTTCTCCATCTTCTGGGGTCTCCGTCCCCTCACCCCCGCCAGAGGCTTATCCACCTTTGGAACACCGCTGGGGGCTTGGAACCCCCATGTTACCCCATTACTGCGGATCTACCTCCAAGCACCATCCAAGCACCCACAGCGCTCCCAGTGCCCCCCACCAGCACCCCCAGCACCCCAAAAGCACCCCCCAAGTAACATAAAATGTGTTTAACTTATAAAGAAACGTGAAGGTCCACACAGAAAATAAAATTAACTCTGTGAGACCTCTGATAAAGAATATGCTAGTTTTGGTCACGACGTTTAGTTATTATTCTGATTTGACTTCAAGCTGCTGGCAGTGGATATAACGCAACACAAAGTGTGTTTTACTTGAAACGTGTAGGTCCATAAAAATTGGTGCTGTTTAATTTTTGGCCTTAACTCACCAAGACGGGAGCCTGAACTGCAAGCAAAACGAATATGTTTGACTTTGTAACTGATGATCCCAGCCAGTGGACCTCAACCTTTCTAATGATCTCGACTTGCTTCGCGAAAGCTTCTTCCCACGCATACAACTTCAATAACTGTGGGGAAATGCGAGAAACATTTTTGTCTTTGGAAGGCTCAGAATCTTTATTGCACGCAGTTTGGTGTGTGCATACGACTGTAAAATTTACAGAAGGCAACGAATGATAATTGTGATAACATTATTGGAATTTCACCTCTGAAAAAAGCCGATTGACAGCAAAACCCAAAAAGTTCAAGAAACTCCGTGATAGAGGAGGAAATTTAAATCCGTAAGACAAAAGGGACGGCAACATATGCGTTCACAATAGGAACCTCAAAATGTCGGCCAAATCAGGGAGCATCAATCGAAAATGATTCACTAGATGATAAATTTCGATGGTTATGTCACAGCCGCACATCGATACAGAAATATCAATACACTGCGCTGTGGGATGAGTGGAGCTTCACCACATTGTCAGTTCCTCTCTGAATTTGCCTTCAAATGGTCGGACGAAGGATGCAGCAGGATATCACCAGACATAATTGATGACCGTAAAAACTCGACCACAAGCGCCGGTGCTTCAGTTGTGCCGCAAGCCAGACAAACTCAGGTTTCGGGTTTCGGAAAAAGCAGTGACCCTCAAATTCATACCATAAATTCAAAAATTAATGAAGTGCTGGTTACGCTTTTGCTCGTATGGTGTTGCCACACAATTTCGCGATTTGTTTTCAAAAATTGCAAATTATACTCGAATAGAGATGTTTTAAATAACTGTTAAAATGCTGCGATTCGGTTGGTTAAAATAGGGGGTGCGCGGAATAACGTCCAACTTCGGAAGGTCTAAATATTCCGTGGAAAGTAGTATGCCCGACGGAAATCAACTTTTGAACAGGTTAGGTTTAGGATAGGTCAGGGTAGCAGGTTAGGATCTGTTGGGGTAGTTAAGTTATGGCAGGACTCTTTAAAGGGTAGCGTTTAAAATGCAATCACAAAACAGCAAACCGCAAACGCAGGACGATTTCAGATATTGAGTTCGGGACCTCGGTGGTTCGAGTGACCCGGGTGGTTTGGATGGTTTTGTGGTGGTATATTGAGTACATTAATTCCGTCAAGACAAAAAGTAAACTGAAACCGAGTTTTGGTAGTACAGTGATGAAATCAATTCCGTTCCTTCAGGTATTTTGAATTGATTGTTGATTTGTTGTTTTAAGTGGGGAGGCATGTTCCAGACCGCGTGGGAGATCGAAAGGGCAGCTTGGCAAGGTGGACATTCAATTATGTAAAAACGAGATCTTTGAAGTTGCTTGCAAAATGGTGCGAAAAAAGACGTCAGCGAACAAAATTAATTTCTTTTCTGTACACTGGTACCGTAAACAAAGTCGGAGGTTCGATCGCGAAGATCGCGTATCGTTTCAACTCGTGATTTCTACTTCGCGTCATCCATTTCTGACTCCTTCGCGCTTGCGATGGTGGTTTAACCTTCTCACCTTTTGGACCCAAAGCACCCACGGGGAAGAAGTTATAGATCGGTTCTAATGGTTGTTTTTTCCGGGGTTTTTTGGGTCGATATTTCCATTTAAGGGATGTTTCCCGCCAATTTCGGACTCCTTCACAGGGTCATTCTCTTTATTCCTTGAGCCCGACGGAAAGGTCGGTTCCAATAAGGATTGTATCCCCGAGGGTTCCGGAGTGACCTTTCGATTAAAAGGTTATTCTTTGCGATTTCGGACACCTTCACCATATTGGACAGAGGGTCATCCCCCATTCCCATTTAAGGGACCCCAAGGTAAGGAGCTAGGTGGATTCCTAGCGTGCTTCCCCCAGGGTTAACTGGTTCGATCTTTCGATTCAAGGGTTGTTCCTCGCCGATTTCTGACTCCTTGACTTTTTAATGGTTATTCGCTTTTCAAGAAAACTCCATTTTAGCCCGGTTTGGTCGATTTTAGGTCTTCATGGGTCGGATTCTCTGAATAACCCGGGGAGGGCGATGCCGTTTTGGTCTGAGGTTGTAGGTACTTCTTGACGAGGAGAATGCGATGGCATGGAGTTATGGCGGGTTTCTTCACGCTGGAAAAAGTCTTGGCTAGGTGTCGGTTCATTTTAGCCCTGTTTTGTTGATTCGAAGTACCGATTAAGGAGGAATTTCTGGAGAACCCGGGGAGGGTGGTTAAACAATCTCTCAAATGCGCAATGGCACTTTTTGACGACTTCGTTAATTTCGGCCACGGTGATATTTGGCACCACCCGAGCTGATCAAATGAAGATTTGGGCAATTTGTAGAGATTTCAAGGAAACGGCAACCTCACAATCTACGCAGAATGCTCCTGTACTCGTTTCTCTGATATCGGCCGAGTGGGAATTTGTTTGCGTTTATCTTTCCAGGATTTCCACATACCTTAATCGAAGATAACACTTCATCCAGCAAACGCATTCTCTTGTCTTTATGCGTCATAATTTCTACCTGATTTGCTCTTAACTTGTGGAACAAAAACATGAATGCCGGCAATAGCATGGTCCACGTGACAATTCCGGCAAAGGCGCTGAGCCCTAAAGAAAAAAGACATGCTAATTATAGGAAATTTGTGATAACTACAGAAAGTCTCTTGATATTTCGATATTTACCTTGTTCGTATTGTTAGCTAGCAGTGGAATATTCATCATTTGCCTTTTGTTCATGCAGAGCGTTTCAGAAATTCATGGTAAAAACAAAGAGTGGACATGTTCTAATTTCGTACTGGCATTACTGGCATATGGTCTCTCGCTTTCCGCATTCATAAGGCACTTTTGCTGGCGGCCAGTAAGTATTGTTTCTTGCTTCTCTGGCAATGGTAGCACTTTCGTTTCTGCAGTAAAAGAGTCTGTCAAAAGGGATGCATTGAGAACTATGATTAGCTTTGGTTTAAGCATATATATTTTGCTACACACTCACGTTTCAAGTTATCAGCTTTCTGTCCGATCAGTCAACCGTTGCTCATATGTATCTTGGCAAACGTTTACCATTTCATTCAAATAGGAAGTGGTAAAGGCCACATTGAACCACAACTGAACCGCACTACGCTTGTATCGGCAGGCCAATACTCGAAATCTAGATTTTTTCATGTCGACCACATTATTTTTCCAAATTGGACCATGTGAACGTCGACATTATTTTTTCCAAATTGGACCGTGTGATCTCACATGCGAAAGCAAAAATGATAGCAGCAGAAACATCGAATTAAGTAAGTCCTGCGACTCTCTCGAAAGCCCGATTTTGTGGAATTTTGGCATCAATGTCAAGGAAACCAGAAGGATGTCAGAACACTTTGCATCACTGAATAAGTTTGGCTTTTACGAGCATCAGGTAACATCCCATATTATTTGTTCGACGTTCGGTTTTTCTCGAGGCGTACCTATGCATACATGTTGTTGATCCACGATCGCCATAACTCAAAAGCTGAAATGTATTTCTGACATCCAACCTGACCCTGTGAAACTAAAACCTATTAACTACGAGTATATACCCGTAAAAATCATATACAAAATTTATTTGAGACACGTTGCTAAGTGTGAATCGGAGGGCATATGTTTCAACGGGAGAAAAGAAGATAGAAAAAGAATATGTGACGTACCAACTTGCATTACCAGAAAAACTAGAGCTAAAACCCAAAGCAACGGTGCCGATAATAGTGTCACAAGTTGTGAAGCAACTTCATTGAACTTCTGTGAGTCAGTGGTCAGCGTGTTGATAATTTGACCCAACGACAAATCTGAATTCTCGTTCATTGATAGCCGCGCAACCTATTGATTGTGTGAAGAAAAAATTCCTTTGTCAGATCCAGATAAGATTGTCAGTATCCAATAGTACTAGACGGACCCAGACCTACACCTCGCGTGAGATCGTTTAACCCGAGTTGTCAAGTTCGACGGAGCACGATTTTGTGTTGTCGCGCAGTTGATCGTTCAAGAACACAGATCGTTCATCAGAAGAACGCATGAATCGGACAAAGCCTAATTCAATGGCATGGTGTTTTATGGGAACCGTGGCCTGGCCTGCTTGCAGCAAGTCGTGCGTCCTTTCCTTGTTTTACACTTTCGGCACACGTATTTGCAATCACAGTACCGCACTTGTATAGGTATCTATGCGACCTTTGAAAGGCGTTGTTCACAAACGAACGATCTCTTGAAAGAACAAATAGAGCAACCAATAGACCAAGAGATAATGCTGATAGCCAATCAACAAATTCGCCATCCCTATCATTATTTTACACCGCTAAAGTGGGCAGCGGATATAGTCTGTTGAACTGTTTTGGGTTAAGGGGGTGGTCCGACAGAAGCTCTTGTGCCAAATGCAGCCCAATCGTACTATCTTACGCACGAACAACTTCGCCAGCTCCATCATTTCCACAGCCGCAGTGACGTAAAGTTGATATTTGCGGGGTACTTTTTGGAGTTAAGGGAAAGACAGAAGCGAGCCATTTGTGCGATAATGTAGATAAAGATATCAAAATCTATCGCCATAAATAAATTCGCCAGCTGCATTTCCACCGCAAATTGAAACCCCATTTCAATTTGCGGTGGAAATGCAGCTGGCGAATTTATTTATGGCGATAGATTTTGATATCTTTATCTACATTATCCGCGCACAAATGCTGGCTCGCTTCTGTCTTTCCCTTAACTCCAAAAAGTACCCCGCAAATATCAACTTTACTTCACTGCGGCTGTGGAAATGATGGAGCTAGCGAAGTTGTTCGTTGCGTAAGATAGTACGATTGGGCTGCATTTGGCACAAGAGCTTCTGTCGGACCACCCCCTTAACCCAAAACAGTTCAACAGACTATATCCGCTGCCCACTTTAGCGGTGTAAAATAATGATAGGGATGGCGAATTTGTTGATTGGCTATCAGCATTATCTCTTGGTCTATTGGTTGCTCTATTTAATCTTTCAAGAGATCGTTCGTTTGTGAACAACGCCTTTTAAAGGTCGCATAGATACCTATACAAGTGCGGTACTGTGATTGCAAATACGTGTACCGAAAGTGTAAAACAAGGAAAGGACGCACGACTTGCTGCAAGCAGGCCAGGCCACGGTTCCCATAAACACTTTTTGGGTTTAAGGGAAGGTCAAAATTGAAGCTATATATTTGTGCTTTATAAACCCGGCAAACAAGAGTTTGCATGCTTATTAAGTGCTTAAAAAACGGCCATGTGAACGCTAAAATAGCTCCATTTGATCGATTTTAAAAAGAATATTTTGCGGTCAAATGTCCCCTTGAAGTGTGGGAAACCACCATTTCAGCACTTAAATATCACTAAAAAGCACTAAAATGGCAGTCGAAATATCACAAAAAAATCAGTAAAACAGCAAGTCACCTGAAATTGGCCTTTGTGACAAATGCTGCTTATTCATGTCAAAAAACAGAAAACAGGATACTGCCAAGGATAATAAACATTGCCAAGGATCGCTTTTTGGCACTTTTTTCATATAAATCGAAAAGCGTATCTGGCAATATGATGCCAAAAATCGCTTTTTTGGTGTTTAGAATGGAAAAAGAAAAAGTAATTTCGAGCATGTTATTGAAGAAATTTGAAAAATCATCACAGAATGTGTTGCATTCGAAATTAAGGCACAAGTAATAAAGAACATTCATTATAGCAGACACAACAATTTACAATTAACGGCACATTACAGGTTACCAGAATACACATAAAAGTAGAGAAAAGTGGAAGACCTTTAACGAGTCACAAATTCAGTTTTAAATCAGCATTGAGTTTCAAGGAGCTAATGGAAGAAAGAATAAATTCGGGTTGGAAAAGGTGAAAAACAACCGGCGGATGTGGTGCTGGCAAAGAATAATTAAAAATTTACTGTTAAAAGCAATAGACCCCATTTTTCTGTGCTCTTGCTAAACAAATTGGTCAGCATATAGACCTTTATAGGATAAGTGATGGAAATGTGGAGTAGAACCACCACTTTATCACCGATGATGACCCCAAAAATCGATGATAAAGTGCTAAAAAAGTGCTTAAATTTCTTTCACTTCTCCGGTGATGATTTTGAGTGCTAAAAAGCGCTTTTTGTACGCTCGTCTTTGGCCAGTATGACTTTGACACACACTTTCATCACTTTATTCTCAAATTTTCATCATCCGATGTTTGCTGGGAAGTAGCCGAATAGATACACCATCAAGTCCAACCATCAGCTTCACCACCCCAATCAATATCACTGTAATATGCACGAATAGAGAATGGCGAAAACTGAGTAATCCCCAGAAAATGAGCAACAGCGCCAAAAGTAGTTTTGCACCAAAAGTGGTTTTTGCAAGAGATTGTGCAATTATATTATCTTGCTTGCTAAATTTATCGAGAATGCTTTTAATACGCCCCATTCGCACTTATTCTGACTCATTCAAACCCCTCTTCAGGGGTTTTTGCCCACAAAACGTTCCAGTTGCCATGGCATATTGCCATGGTAACCGTACAGTTTTTGAAGAAAAAAGTCAAAAGGAGCGGGACTTTCGCAAATCATCTCTCTTTCATTTTTGTTTGCTTCAACCTGAGGAACCACGTCCGCAAATTTCATTCGATTTGGGTTATTTTTGTTATCTATATACTTTTGACTTTTTCTTTCGACTACATGAAGGAATTACAAAAATGCCGAGTTGCAATCTTTCAACACGGACGAACATATGTACAAGCAAATGCGCGAGCATCTGGTACTGCGACCTTACACCTACAGGGAACCTCGCAGGGTAATGCCGAGCCGCTACGATTAGATACCACTACTCACGAAAAACGTTGTCGCCTTGAAGACACACGTCTGCATTTTGTTCTCTTGGTGCACAGAACAACCATTGTTTTGATGAAACAACATCTCTTTTTTTCGCACCTACCTATTCTTTTGCCGTTTGGTGGTGGGTAGGTACTCTTTGTAGAAACCTCATAATTTTCGAGAGGAAATTTCTGAATTAGATACAGATGAAGAGCTTAATTAGATGTTGTACCAACTGAACTAGACACGAGTACTGAATTATACTTTTGCATAGGTATCTGTCAGTGCATCAGTGTTGTTTGCATCAGTGTAATTTGCATAGGTATCTGTTTGAAATATATCTCGATGAGCAAATTGCTTGATCATGTGGTGTGAAGGATAGAATTGTCGTGTACAGGCGGGTCAACAAATGTCCGACAAAGAATTCTTCAGATTTTAGAACAAAAAACATAACTGTGACCATTTTTTCGCAAAACTGCGGTTCGCCATCGACAACATCGCGTTCCTTCACGCCAGAAACTTGCCTTTTCGAAAACTGCCCTCATCAGAACGCTGGAAATATTCATCCCGACCATATTTATCATGTATATAGATTTAGCGTTCAGCAGCGCAAAGATCACGTTGCCAGCAAAATATCCCAGACAGCACAAAATAAGGACGCTCAATGGTTCCCGGTTATCGCCGGAATTTATAACGAACCTGAAAATGAAATAAAATGGTGACTGTATGAGTGTTTTCTTTTCCATGAAATAAATTACCGAACTCGCTGTCCGTAATTGATGTGCGAAGCATTACAAATGTTCGGTTAAATTTCGGCTAAAATCCACTTGTCACAAAGAACAGTAGCAAGAATAGAAGAAGTGTGCGTCAACGTAAAGGCGTTGGCCGTTCTTTTCAGGTTTGGTTCTGCCGACAAATTGTTGCGCGAAGAGCTCTATCTGAAAAGCATTGTCGGCTGTTACGTTTCTGTCGACACACGTGCAAAAAAGTACGTACGTACGTACAGCTGTGCTGTGCTGGTTGAAGTTTGCTTGAAATTTCTGATACGGCAAATAGCGCATGACTCAGCAAAAAGAATATGAGACGATAATGCCTCCTAAATTCTTCTCGTATCTTTCAGTGTACGGCTCATCTTGAGCTTCCCTTCCGGCAACATTTCGGAGCGGCAAAACATGCAGAGGAGAGATCTAGGAGTTTATCGGTCACAGTCGAACTGGGTGTAAATGGCAAATCCTTAATAGGAAAATTAACCTGCTTCAGAGCCTATGCTTGCTAGAATAAGAATTACTTCCTGGTCCGCCACAATGCAATGCTAGAGACGTGAACGCCATTCCGCCAGCACACTCGATACGTATAGCGTTGTTTGTGTGATTGAGGTGGAAACAGCGCGGATTCCATAGGAAGCTATCTATTTTCGCATAGCGCACCTGTGCTGGCGTGATAACGAAACTCGCGAACCAATCAAACTGCTGTTCTCGGCGCAGGTAAGGTTTGCCTGAACGCAAACGGCATTACGAAGCAGCCAACTTGGTCGACGGTCACAACCGTCCGTATCAAAAAGCATTGTCGTCTTTGTCTTCTCGCTGACGCCCGCTGTTCGAATTGCGATTTAAAAAGTACTCATATACACTACGGATCAAGCTCAGCACTAAAATTCAAAGAGGCCGTCGCCACGAAGTCATGGCTTGACTTACATTCCCATTGCCCGGCAATGACCTTTCTCGGCATCGTACAGGGTGAACCGTGGAATGCTTTAAAAAGAACTGCTGTTTTTTAACGAAAAAACGTAAATGGAGCAAGCAGGAACAACACCTGATGCTGCAACAGCTGCTGATATCGTTCGCCTGTGAGTGTGCCCTCCAGGAAAAAGGCCCGATTATTTCATCATCCCAAATTGCCGTCTACACATGTTAAGCTACAAATGGTGCTGAGTGTGGGCCTCGACTGCCCAGTGGGATTAGTTGCACTCCAAGAGTGGTTGCCGTCTTCCCTTGGCCATTTCGTGGAACGTCTTTGACCAAGAATGTGGTAAGAACTTTGTTCATGAGGTCCAAGATGGATGACATACAGGGTTGCCGGCGTTCGGGTGGCGTCCATGGAACAAACGACCCACTTCCGCTGCGGTTAACTGTAAAACAAGGACTCACCCAAACTCACCTGAACTCACCCAAACTCACCTGAACTCACCCAAACTCACCTAAACTCACCCAAAATTCGGCGGAACTCACCTGAACTCATCCAAAATTCCACCGAACTCACCCAAAACTCGAACGAACTCACCTGAACTCACCCAAACTCACCTGAACTCACCCAAAATTCGGCGGAACTCACCTGAACTCACCCAAAATTCGGCGGAACTCACCCGAACTCACCCAAAATTCCACCGAACACAACCGAACTCACCTGAACTCACCCAAATATCGAACGAACTCACCCAAAATTAGGCGGAACTCACCTGAACTCATCCAAAATTCCACCGAATCACCCAAAACCGAACGAACTCACTGAACTCCCCAAACTCACCTGAACTCACCCAAAATTCGGCGGAACTCACCTAACTCACCAAAATTCCACCGAACTCACCCAAAACTCGAACGAACTCACCTGAACTCACCCAAACTCACCTGAACTCACCCAAAATTCGGCGGAACTCACCTGAACTCACCCAAAATTCGGCGGAACTCACCTGAACTCACCCAAAACTCGAACGAACTCACCTGAACTCACCCAAAATTCCACCGAACTCACCTGAACTCACCCAAAATTGGCGGAACTCACCTGAACTCACCCAAAATTCGGCGGAACTCACCTGAACTCGCCCAAAACTCGAACGAACTCACCTGAACTCACCCAAAATTCGGCGGAACTCACCTGAACCCACCCAAAATTCGGCGGAACTCACCTGAACTCGCCCAAAACTCGAACGAACTCACCTGAACCCACCCAAAATTCCACCGAACTCACCTGAACTCACCCAAAATATGGCGGAACTCACCTGAACCCACCCAAAATTCGGCGGAACTCACCTGAACTCGCCCAAAATTCGGCCAAAATTCGACCGAACTCACCTGAACTCACCAAAAACTCATCCAATTTTTGCCACACATCCAATTCCCTTCCTTCTATGCTCATTACGACCACTCGCTCAAGGTCAGGCAGTTGTCGTTTAAAAAAGATGTTTGCAAATTTTCCTTTCTTGCAAGAGCTATCAAAGAATGGAATTCTCTTCCTGCCTGCGTCCTATCATCCCCCTGCTTCGACCGCACCCACCTCAACTCACCCGAAATTCGACCGAACTCACAGCCGGAATTCGACCGAACTCACTCGCTCTCTGCCGGATTTCTGCCACAAATTCATCAGAATTCAGCCAGAATTACTCAAAATGTCCCGAGGAGCTCAAAGTTCAACAATTTGAACGTTCAATTCTTGCCTGCATTGACGTCATTCTTTGACACGCAGAGAATGACGAATTCCTGAATTTGAACTCAGTTGGACATCCATGCTTTTCTGGAGTTCTCTCTGCCTCTGCTTCGGGGTGGCGAGCGAAATGTGAGGAAGAGTCCGAAAATGATGCATCGGTGAGTCATTGTGTCTCTTCATTAAATGAACCAATCACAAGTTGGAATGCTTGCTTCATTGTTTTGTCCACTGTGAATGCCTTTGAATGCAAACGGGCGACCTTCGCTGTTGTTGAGTTTTTGCGCTGCTGAAGGCCGCCGGTTTTGTTTTATGCTTTATTGAATCAAGGCATCACATTGAATCATGCTGTGCACACGCTTGGTGCACGCGCATGTCTGATGATCGCCACTTTGCCAAGGCGCTTTGCTTTTTGCTGTTGGCTTTTCACTGATTGGGCAGTATTTTTCTCCCGTTGAGATCCAACTTTTTCTGTTGGTGAAGCCATTGCACCGAGGAAACTGCATCGTGACCGCTTTTGCCGTGGAAACTGCCGCAATCATGAATTCTCCCTTCGCAACGCGACAAATGGCAATCACTGACTGCGTCCTGAGGCTGATTCTTCACGGTTTCGTTTTCAGTGAAACATGAAACTGGTCAAACCGCGGAAAACATGTTGATGGCCAAACCCAGAAAAAACATATCCGTATGCAACTGCAGCCACAGAATTTTCCACAGACTCTTGGTGGCCACTTTGGGTACGATAGGTACTGGTACTAGAGGTGGCCAACGACAGTGGCCACTTGGCTAGATCCAGACTCTTTACACCAAATCTTACCACTGACCACAAAATAAGCGAAATCTCCCGACCCCTCCTTCCTGGGGCATGGGACCAAAAGGTCAATTGCGGGAAAATACTGAAATATTTACGAATCCTCCTAATCTCTGAAATGTTTAGGTGAGTTCCGCCAAATCTTGGCTGAGTTCAGGTGGGTTCGGTGGAATTTTGGGTGAGTTAAGTTGAGTTCCGTCGAATTTTGGCTGAGTTCAGGTGAGTTCGGTGGAATTTTGGGTGAGTTCAGGTGAGTTTGGGTGAGTTCGTTCCAGTTTTGGGTGAGTTCAGGTGAGTTCGTTCGAGTTTTGGGTGAGTTCAGGTGAGTTCCGCCGAATTTTGGGTGAGTTCGTTCGAGTTTTGGGTGAGTTCAGGTGAGTTCCGCCAAATTTTGGGCGAGTTCAGGTGAGTTCGGTGGAATTTTGGGTGAGTTCAGGTGAGTTCGGTCGGAATTTTGGGTGAGTTCAGGTGAGTTCCGTCGAGTTTGGGTGAGTTCGTGAGTTCCGCCCAATTTTGGGTGAGTTCGGTTCGTTCGAGTTTTGGGTGAGTTCAGGTGAGTTCCGCCGAATTTTGGGTGAGTTCGTTCGAGTTTTGGGTGAGTTCAGGTGAGTTCCGCCAAATTTTGGGTGAGTTCAGGTGAGTTCGGTGGAATTTTGGGTGAGTTCAGGTGAGTTCCGCCGAATTTTGGGTGAGTTCAGGTGAGTTCCGCCGATTTTTGGGAGAGTTCAGGTGAGTTTGGGTGAGTTCGTTCGAGTTTTGGGTGAGTTCAGGTGAGTTCCGCCAAATTTTGGGTGAGTTCAGGTGAGTTCGGTGGAATTTTGGGTGAGTTCAGGTGAGTTCGTCGGGAATTTTGGGTGAGTTCAGGTGAGTTCGTCGAATTTTGGTGAGTTCAGGTGAGTTCGGAATTTTGGGTGAGTTCAGGTGAGTTCGTTCGAGTTTTGGGTGAGTTCAGGTGAGTTCCGCCAAATTTTGGGTGAGTTCAGGTGAGTTCGGTGGAATTTTGGGTGAGTTAAGGTGAGTTTGGGTGAGTTCGGTGGAATTTTGGGTGAGTTAGGTGAGTTTGGGTGAGTTCAGGTGAGTTTGGGTG
>JASGXE010006841.1:0-20191 GCA_030068105.1 Sinentomon sp. SZTP_YWyxl | reverse complement strand
TTTTTCTTTGTCTTAATCTCTGCTTTTGTACTTGTCATCTATTTTGAATTTGATAAAATTCAAAAGAAAAGGTGTGCTAGTTGAGGGATCGCTTTAGTCATTTTTGTCTTGAATGCTTCTGACACTTGAGTGTGCTTACAGGGAGATTACTTATTGCAACTTTTCTATCCGAAATGCATACACCTAAAACCTTGCAGATATGGGCCTGACTTTTGTTGCTTACCAACCAAAGATTGTTGCAGGTTAAGAGAAAAAAAAAATACAACTCAGTTGTGCTACATTTTCCACTTTACGAGCTGTTTGTCTACTAGAAGCTTTTGTCATGTCTGGGATTTGGGATAAGTACAGGGTGCTCCCTATTGGACTCATTATTCATTCGTGACCAACAACTGTTGTTGGGCACAAATGCCCCAACAGCCACGTTCGAGCATCTCGGCATCACACATGTTGCACTCATGCTGTTGGCTGAATTTGTGTTTTTACATCTCATTTTTGCATGCATTCGTTTGATTTCATGCTGGTACTTTGTGTGTGCTCTTATGGTGCTGTTTCTTGAATTTCAAGAAACGTGTGCCCATGCAGGAGATGCTGTCTTCAGTTGTCGTTCATAAGTCTGGACTGGCCATATGAGCGGCATCCAAAAATTTACGTTCATGTTGAACAGCATGATAAAAGCATGCACGATTCAAATTCTCACTGATTTTGGACTTGGAAGACGAACTTTTTTTGTGTGTAGATTTTAATTGCACACTGCTATCAGAATACGAAGGGCGTCCAATAAATAATTAGATTTGCTCCGAAATTTCCATTTGAAATGAATTTTTCCACTTTGGTGTCAAACTTTGATTCGCTTTAAGGTGTTTTCGTGAATTTGAGGCTTTTCCGATGCAGAATTCGCATTCCATGACATTTTAAAAATGTGGGACATGGGTGTAAGATTCAATTATTATCCAGGTGCATGAGACTCAATTTGCCAGGTGCATGGAATTGAGAAAAGACTTGTTCCGCCACACCAAACACGGGAGCACCAAAATAATGTTCTTGCGACAACTGTGCAGATATATGGGTCAAGTGTGTAGTAAATATTGTTATTCATTTGGGTGCCTGCCGGTTCTTGTGTCTCAAAACCTTGGTGCGGAGAAACTTCTTGTTTCCCATCTTTTCACACCTGTCAAATCGGCTGCATTGCATCTGCTTGATGCTTTTTTCTTTTTGAAATGACCATAAAATCAAAAATGTGCAGGGCATTTTTCTAAAAATCACCCAACCACCTTAAAACGTATCAAATTTTGAAGCCAAAATGGAAAAATTCATTTCAAATGCAAATTTCTGTGCAATCCTCATTATTTAATGGGCACCCTTCGAAATTTGCGAAAGCTTTCAAAATTGTTTTTCCATCCTTGTCAATTATTAAAAAGAATCATAAAATGGCAAACACATGAATGGTTGGGTTAATGGGTTTTATGCTTTCTAATGACACCAAATGTTTGTTTTTTGCTTATTCCAACGATATAATTGCCATCACTGCGTTTTTATTGGTTCTGAAGCAATCGTGATATTCATGTGACTTTTGTCTAGTTGTTTTTCACAACAGCATATACAGGGTGAGTCAGTAGAGCCGCCCCAAAATTGAAACGTTTTTATCTTCCAAACCTTTCTTCGGAGCATGTTGGTGCCAGCAAATGATTAGTTCGCCTTAGTTTGGGGTTTCATAAAATGTCGATGATTTTTTCTTAGTCCACCCCTTCATGCCAATTCTTGAAGGGGTGGTTTCGGGTGGTCTCAATAACTCTTTGACCGTTCTTCGGAGATGTGAGGTTTAAATTACAAAGTTGTAATGCCTGCTCCTCCGAACCCGTTTTTGATGATTTCATCCCCCTCGCACCCCTCTGTTTTCTTGTAAGGGTGGTTTTTTGCTGTGTCACTTCTGCCGGGCCAAATTAACCGGGAATTATCGCAAAATGTCAATGAAGTTATAAAAATGAGCAAAAAATGAAAAAATTGGGGTGCGAGTCGGGGCGCTCGTTCCCCAGGGGAAAACGTAAAAATAAAAGAAGAACCAAACAACCCCTTCAAGGAAGATCGCTGTAACTCCTCAACGGTTTGTCATGGAACTTTGGTTTAAATTGCAAAGTTGTTGCCCCTGCTCCACCGAAACCGATGATGAAGTTTTCACCCCTCCGAAATGTGCTTGTTACATGCTGGTTTTCCGATGATGGTTTTCCGAAAAACAACCCCTCGTGTTTTCATCGTAAAGGGGTGGACTTGGACAAAAGAAACCGGCGTGTTTTTAAAGCGCAAGCGATGGCGATACAATCACTTGCCGGCAGCAAGTTTCTCCGACAAGTATGTCGCGAGCAACGAATATCTCAATTTTGGGGCGGCTCTACTGAATCACCCTGTGTTTCTCATTCACTTCCAAGTGTCCACAAAATGCAAATTACGTGTTTCTAACCCCTCCAGTTTTTGGCACATCAAACTTTCAATTGTATTTTCTCATCAGTCCAAGGCAGAAGTTGGAATCCTACCCAAAAATGCTGCCATTTTGGTTGACAGTGTCGGAATGTTTGATTTTTTACTCTCTCACCACGTTTTTAGCCATTTGTCCCTAAAATGTCTAATGTGTCCCTAAAATGTCTAATGTCCAATGCAAATGTGTTGGGTTGCATGCAAAAATCGAGATGTCAGCCTGAAAGGAAGCCAAGATTTGACACTGGTCAAAAATTTTATAAAATTTGTTGACGAGTGGACTACAATCTCTACCGGATCCTTAGAAATCTTGCAGGTACCCTTAATAAATCTTGCATGTCACCAAGTTAAACAAAACACATCTTTCTTTTTTGATATTTTGCTAAGTATGAGATCTGTTGATTTTTTTCGCAAAGTGCCATTTGGCATATGTGTATGCTGTTTGATTAAATACAGACTTCAAAAGATAGTCCATTATTCTGGCCCTGTGTGCTGGATGCACTTAGGTTGAGGCAGTAGCTGCCAATGCAGTTGTTTGCTCTCGCCACCAGAAGCCTGAACATGTGAGAAATTCAAAATGCCTTGTCAACTCGAGGGCCATCTCATTTCTTCATTTGATTTGTGGTGCTCGGGTGTCATTTGGAATTAAATTGTTCGGATATTGGTTAGATTGTGGACATTGTATGTTCAGAGACTAATGGGGAGAAGTAAATCAATTTGTTAGGAAATTGAGTGCTGCTCCTTGCTGTCTCACCTGAAACTCGACAGGCTCTTTGCTCGCCTGTGCTGACAACAGTTTGCAATCAGTTTTTATCACCTGTATGGTTGTGTTTTGGTTAAAATTCACCGCTGGTAATGTTATGAACGGAATAGGTGCGATGAAAGAAATAGGGCGTTTTTGACAATAGTATTCTAAGTTAGTAGTAATTATCTATTTTATCTGTGTTTTACTTTTTTCGTGTAATTGTGACACTAAATTCTCCAGTAAAACTTAGATCGTGTGATTACCTTGTGACTGCATTTATTCACTTGAACTCAACCAAGTAAAATTAATTCTGACTTATTTTTGTTTTGAATTATTATGAGAGGCCCACAGTTCACGATGTGACCCAACCCAAAAGTAAAAAATAAGTTCTCTGGCATACATTTATTTTGCCTTCTGACATCACCTGCACAGGTGATGGAAAAAGTAGTCACTCACCTTGATGTGGAAAAATTAGTCAGACGACTTGATGTGATCAGCATGAGGGGTCATAATTTATTTTTATCCGATTCTCAAACGGGAGACCCAGTTGATGCAAGAGTGACCTTGCAATGCTTGGAAAACTGGACCTCTTTATGACTCGTTGACAAGTCTTTTCGCAAGTTGTCAATCTTTGATCTTCCAGATCAAAGTTTTGCCACATCCTGCATGGGTGAAATAAACATCCAAAACCTGCCAGTTGCACCTAGTTGCACACCCACAATAAGTCTGAAGCCTGTTAATCGCACCCTATTAGCACAGAACTTGGACATGAGAATCCCACAATTATCTTTCAAATCACATTCCATGAAAGCTGTTCATAAAGAAGTGGGATGAACCCTGTACTCGAATGGTCCTATTCCTGGTGTTTCTGCTTGAAATGAGATGCATATGCATTGGCTTCGTGGGGCCTTCACCTTGTACAATGTTTGGAAAATGTGGTCGATGCAAAAGCCTTTCATTTATTTTTGCGTGCTCCTTTGTTTCTAATAGTTGTTATAATGAGGGCAATCTGCTAATATAATCTTGTTGCTTACCAATTCTTACAGCACCTTACCACAGAAACCAGCCATTCTCTCACCTATCTTCCCTGCCCTATGAGTGTTTGATGTTGCTGAGAAGGGTAAATGTGCACAGATGTCTATCTGAGATGACTTATTCCTTGATTGTGCAGTGGAAACACCTTGTTGAGAATGGCCTCCACCATTTTTTCCCTTAAAGCTTTTCAAAACTGAATGAGATGCTCAAGGGTGATATTGACTTAGAAACAGCAGGCACCAGACCCAGGACAGGACCTGTTTGAACGTGTAGTGGCACTGTGATAACATTGTCCATAGTCATGCTTGCACATAGTGATTGCCCTATCTCTCTATAACAGATGGGGAATCCCCCTAGTGGCATGATCAAGGATGATAAGGAATGAAGTAGGGTCACAGAAGTGAAGTTGCGAAAGAAGTGGGTCTGATATCTGGTCTTTGAGATCAACACAACCAAGATGATGACCCACTGAAATGATGCAGGAGGTCCAACAAAGGACATTTCATGAGAAACCAAGTCTATTGATTTCACCAATTTTTAGGCTTTGCAACACATGCAGAGCACTTGGAAATTGTGAAATAGCATAAACATGCGACAGTAAACCTGCGAGCCAAAATTTCATCACATCATATTTCATTAAAATTTCATTACATGTGTTTGAAATGTGGACGTCCCAATATTCTTGCTACTATATCAAAGCGTTAAAATCAGTAACATCTTGATAAGACACAGGGAGCTTCCTGTGCGTCTGAATACACAGCATTGTCCGGGAGGTGTTTTTGCTATTCAAAATTTTAATTTACAATCAGAATTTGGCGCTTTTGTTGTGGCATGTGGTTCCACCATGCAGGTTCAATGTTTTTAGGACAGAGCGAGTACCCCAAGTCGGCAGATAAAGGAGACATTTTTTCAATTGGTCTCCAAAAAGAATCTTCCGTTTCAGTGTGAATCATTGCTTTTCAAAGGTCCTTGTCTTCCTCTTGGAAATTTTGGTGCTTTGTATTTTTTAAAAGGATCTTGCCATGGCTTTTCTGGCCAAGGATTTTGGTTGGAAAATGCATAGAATTATTGGAATTTGTAAAAGATACGCCTTCGGCGCCCTCCCAACTGGAGTTAAATATAGCTTGACGGGAAATGAAAAGTCGAATGCAATGCACAATAATTGATCCGGGATGAGTTCTTAGGCCAACTACAAGTGTACTCTTGCTATTAGGGGGTTTTGCTGGATATTGGGAGCTGCGGTGGTTAGGAAAAGGGAGACAAAAACTGGGACCTGATGTTACCAGATGCAATTTTGAAAATTTACCCAGCCAAAATTTACCCAGGACAAAATTACCATTTTTTTTACATTCCCGAGAAACTTTTCTGCTCAAAAACATGGTTGGAGAAGCTTTTTTTCCTCACTGAGCAATCACAACCAGGTTGTGAATTGTGAAAAAGTTTTGCCCTGGGCTAGCTCCAGCTCATGACATTACTTCCAAAAAGATGGATGCTAGAGATATTCCTGGTATGAGCTCAAGATAAACACAAAGTGGAATGGTGTGTGGTAGGCGAAATATCCAAAAAATGCTGACTTTGGCGATAATTGAATAAAAGTTTGTGAAATTTGGCATGGTGGTTGCTCTTGATTTGAACAGATTTGCCGCTTGAAATTCAATTAATCACAAGACTAGTTTTCAATCATCGGTGTTTTGCGGTGTAAAATTAGGTGTCAAAGCCTGTGCCAATGATATAACACTGATAACAGTGTTAAACAGTGTTATCTCATTAATGTATATGTCAACTTCTGTTGGGAGTAAAATAATTGGACTCGAGTCACCCCAATCGAACACCAAGCCAGATTTTTTATTTACAGCCTGTCATAAGCGTTTAATTTTTTGGGGGAGTAGCAGCCAAATGGTGTTATTGGGCTAAGATCGACTTGGGCTGTATTGTGCAAAGATGCAAATTTGCACTGAATAGAATGCTGTGAACACTATTTTCACGCCTTATAGTCCGAGTAACTGTAAGGCATCAAAATACTGTTCACAACATTCTATTCAGTGCAAATTTGCATCTTTGCACAAATTTTTGGCTATCTAGCCACAAAAATTACTCAGAAAATGCTTCGGAAATACTTAAAAAATGCAGCCATTTCATGATGTGTTTAGATGTTCGTTTGTTTTTTTGCATCTCGTTTCTGGCCGATTGTTTGCCCACTGTTTGGCCAAAGAAAAATTCCCAGAAAATCCATTTTCAGTAATCAAAACAAGCTCCACTAATAATCAATAAAAATAATTTCAATCCTGGAGTTGCACTATGATGTCCAGACAGAAAATCATTATGCATCATTTTCTTCTAAGAATTAGTTCTTCCAAAAATGCCGATCATGCAGGGGTGTTCAAATAGCTTGTTTTTCTCTGGAATTCAGAGATACATTGCAGGGCTTTCGTGCATCCCGTGAACTCCTTGAGCCTGTATTCTACAAGCACAGACTAGTGTTTATGTGAGAAAAATGCACACATTGTACCCGAGATTCATGCAATCATGGGTCACAGGCTAGGACAAAAGTCCCAGAAAAAGCTGGCATTTGTTGGTTTGGTCAAAGATGTGGCTTATCACCCATCCAAAGTGTGTTTGGAGTTGGCTGAAAGTGCTGACACAAATCCTTTTCTTTTTTCATTTTGAACGTTTTGATGCTTTGGTGCGTTATGAAAGAAACCATCCAGGGAAAAGCCTTGAGGCCTTATGTGTTAATTTCCAGGCTTGGTTTGGGAAATCTGCACCTCCTTCTGCAGGCAAGTTGCGAACACGAGATCGACAAACTTTCCAAGCTGAATGTGTGTGGGATGTAAAAATATGTCACAAAGATCCAAACTCTTGTCCTCGGACTAGGTCTGTGAGTCTTTTGGTTTTCATTGTCGACAACTGTGCAGAAAATTCCAGTTCTTATGCAAAATCATTCAGGATATTCAGACAACGTAGTCCACGTCACATGGCCCGATCTCTTTGCATGCCAATTTTTCTTTTTTGAAATTCGAAATTTGTGGCAGACCTCATTTTTGACAGACTTATGTTTCCATTCTTATGAATTCTCCTGCTATAGTTTACTTTAGTTTTTTTTTATGACCAATCTAAAAACTGAAGACCAAAAAGGGCAGAAAAAAGCAGCAGACAGGAAGTAATATTTCACATAATTGTTGGATTATTAGCCTTTTTTGTTAAAGCCTTTTGTTAGTGTGTGTCTTGATTGCGCAATCCACCGGCCACCACCCTGGTGGGGATGGTGGCAGGCAAGTAAATTGTTGGGGGAGTGTGGGAGAAGGAAGACACGCACACACATACACACTCAAATATTCAGATTTCACCTCAACACAAAAATACATTTTGACTTGCACCCCCTCGTCTTGTTTTGCATCATATTCGCTATGGCAGACAAATGTAGGATTTACAAATATGATAGCAAAACGTGACACAACGTCGTAATTGAAAAGTGCAAAACCAATGGAATGTGGCGGAGGAAACATGCCTCACGATATGTTCATTCCGGAGGAAAAGGTTTCAAAACGAAAGATGATTCCATGGCAGCAAACTGAACTTGTCAGCATTTTCTGAAGAGTTATTGTCCTGTTTCTGTAAATGTATCTCTTGCTTGATCCTAAGGCTCCAATGGCAGCTGAGAATCAAATTATATCTTGTTGCGCTCACTGGTTTTTGCATGTGTTACCACAGAACAACTGCTCCACTTCTCCAGGATTGTTCCAGGACTTGAGAGACCTTTTTAAACTACTCTGGAGGGACCTGGCGCTTTCTTCATGGCATTTTACATTTTTTCATTGTGTTCAAAGAGAACAATAAACTAAATGTTGTTTTAATCGCTTGGCAGAGAAGGGCTGCATTTGTTGCGCAGAGATTCATGCACTCTGCAGCACCCATGATCACGATTGCTGTTTTTCTTGATTTGGGTTTCAGTTGACTCTGGTGATCAATGATTTGCACTTCCATGAGAAGGAGTCAGTCAATATGAAGTGAACAACTGATTGACTGATATTCCAAGGGTTTGATTGAAGAGCATGTGCAACATGTCTTGCTAAAGGGGAATTTTTTATGACTTTTTATGCACTTGACCATGGAATTCCCAATCTCGTGGCACTGCAAAACACATCATAAATGGGAAGCGAAGTTGCAACTGAGGGGTTTGTAAATTCTATTTTTTCCGTACATGAAATTGTGAAATTTTACAGCCAAGAGACATTTGATTGACACACTTTTTATGATAATTATTTATCAGTGGACCAGTGGTGTGCGGTGGGAGCCAGATGCAGGCAGGCACTTCGTCTAGCGCACTGTTCCCGAAGATGCGTTGCGCGAAGCGCACCGCCAGGGGAGAGGTTCGGGAAGGGGGTGTCCCCCTCCCCTAAGGGAAGAAATTTTGAAAAAGTGGAGCCTCAAACAGTGCTCAGATTGCTCATTTTTTTGAAAAACTGAGCATTTTTCACAACTGCATGCATCCAGTTGAATAGCAGTACACTGCGTGGACGACATGTTTCAGTGATCTAAACTGAGCTGAAAGGAAAAGGATAATGCGATGGATTTGTTTCAATTTCAAAAGAATATTGCACGGCAATAAAAGCCCAGATGGGGGCAGAAAGTTCAAGCCAATTTCAAGCTTGTCGGATAAAATTGACGGTTTTCAAGCATTGACAATGTTCCACTGGAAAATAAAGGCATCAGCGGACCGCGGAATTAGCAGAAAATTATCCGAATAATTCCAAACAATGTTGCGGTGCGGTTCCATTTTGTTGAACATTTGTGTTTGCAAAATGACTCCTGATTGGAATTTGCTCATACATTCATTCCAAATAAAACTCCGAAACTTCGCAGAAGCCAAATTCAATGTTTCCTTTTTTCCGTTTTCCATTCCCCCTGAATCAACATTGGAGCGCAAATGACATTCAAAAGGTGCAGCAAACAACATGCCTTTGGCGAAGCGAGGTTTGCATTCATCGCAGGCTCAGCCTGCAATTCATTTTCATCACAGCAGATGAGATGCCTGTGATCAGCGAGCAACAACTACAACAGAGCAACATGAATACTGACGCGGCAGAGATGCAGCCGGAGGCAGAATTGAAAGTGCCTCCTCAGCAACATGAACTGCTGCACTTGCGGTGGGTTGATTCACCCGGCGGGATGGAGCGGCATAGGCTTTATCGCATCCCCGCTGATCCCTCAAATCAGGCAAAAATATTCGGTGCCTCTTCTGAATCTCATATGCCAATGGAGCAGAGGATTGGCTTGCATCTGGATACTGGAAGACCAGGGAGAAAGAGGGTGGGTAGGGCAACTTCTGTGGTTGTTGGCATCGGGAAACAAGGGAGTTCCCAGTCAAGACATCGTTCAGTATCAGCGCCCAGCAGGCAAATCAGAGCGTGCCTTTCTCGAATTTGGCTCATATTTGTGGACTTCTGTGGTCACGTTGACGTTTTGCCCTTGCAAATGTTTGTTGAAAATAAAAAATGCACAATTCATGAGATTTTTCTTGGGCAGGCAGCGCCTGCCCTGACCGCACGCCACTGCAGTGGACCAACACAGAATGACAAAGACGACAGAAAGCAATAAAACTGCCAGCATTTGTTTTTAAACTTATCCGCCATAAGTCTTCTATCACTGAGGAAATCTGATTGATACCCAACCGGATTTTCGGGGAGTATGGATATTGTGTCATGAGGCTTTTGCAGAAGGGAAATTTAGCATCCAAAACTGCTGATAATGCGCATGGGTGCACATGAGATTGCAAAACACAAAAAATTCAGTGTAGCTTGACGATTGCTATCAGTCTTGTTTTCAGGATGTTGTCCAAAACTGCAACCTGAAAATGTGTCAACATTTCACCGTCGTTGATTGGTGCCATTGGCATGTTCCGATGATCTCCCCGATTATGCCAAGAGGAATCCAAACTTATTTCAGAAGTGATTGCTGCCTAGGGATGCCATGTTATCGGGATCCCGAGATCATGGGACTGTTTTTTTTTCTTTTGTCAGATGGACCTTGTTGAATTTTGCAAGCAGGATGTGAATTTCATTATGCTTGGGTAATTCACAGTTTGAAGTAGGAAACTGGTAAAGTCAAAGAACTTATTGAAAATGGAGCTTCCCGAAGATTTCTTGGATGATGCAGAAGACAGTGGGGCTGACTCAGACGAGCCAGATGATATGTCTGGTGATGATGGTGACGATAATCTTACTGGACAAAGCGATGAGGCAACTGATGTGATGACATCGAAACGGAAACTAGTAGGTTCTTGTTTACTTGCTTTCGGTTATCATTTTGTTGGCATGCACAAGCCTGATTTTACGCGAGCTGAGTTGGCTGTTCTGGGCCAAGAATGCCCTGTGATACATTGGTGGACAAGTTGACAGTGCCCATGTATGTCTCAGGAAGGTTTGGTTGCAGGTGGATGCAGAGAGCCCAATCATAAAATGCAAAAAAGATCGACTTGTACAGCATTAGAAAAATTAACTGTCGGACTAATGGGCGGAAAAGGCCCTAGCCCGCATTAGCCAATCATTGGAGGCGCGTGACGTGTCGCTTAAATATTGGCATCTGCCACCGGTGACGTTGTTCTGTTCTGCACACAGCCAAGGTGAGGTTGTATCAATGTGGCACGGGGCAGCGAGAGGCGGCATTTTGAGGTGCAGAAGATGCTGTGAAGAGAAGCTTCTGTTTTGAAACGTTTGAGCTTTTCCTGATTTCCTCTCTCTTCTGCGCAAAAGCGAGACGACTTCGTGACCCTGACCCAGCACGTTTTCAATGCTGCTGAGTCGAGAGTGGCCATGTTCAGGCCTTTTTTGTCCTGAAATCATAATTGAAGAAAAAACAACAGGTGCGTGTGCGTTTGGTCAGCAAATCGAATGTGTGCAGGCTGTCCTGTTGGCGGACGCCAACCTGCTTCTGATTGAGAATGGGCCTCTGTGTGATTTCGCAGGTGAAGTTGTCCGCGCTGATATTCTGACGGTCATGCAGGCATTGAGCTTCATGGTCTGCAGAGAAAACATATGAAACCAAAGTTTGGACCGCGAAGGCAGCAGTAAACTCCTCTCTGCGAACGTTCTTTTGCATGGTGGCAAGATGCAAGTAAGGAACTCCCCTCAATATTTGTTGCAAATCGTGACTCCTGAATTTCGATTATTTTTCCGAAGGAGAAATGTTTCACCGAGTGTGAAATTTTTCTCTGTATGAATATTTACCCGGGGATGAAATTTCTCCACAAGGATGTAATTTTCCCTGGCGCTGTTTTTACCCCAAGGATGAAATTTTCCGTCGGTAATTTTTCCCGAAGGATGAATTTTTTACACGAGGGTCAATTTTCTCCATGGATTAAATTTTCCCTGGGGGTGAATTTTCCCCACATATTAAATTTTTTCCGATGGTGACATTTTCCCCTTCGGGGAACTTTTTGTCAAAGATGACAATTTCCACCGAGGGTGAATTTTTAAAAAGGATGAAATTTTACCCCGATGAAAAACTTTGCGCAACGATTAAATTTTTTCCCCCAGTGTGAAAATTTCCCAGATGGTGATTTTTCTCCAATGATTAAATTTTTCCCCGAGGGAATTTCCATGATTGTGATGTTCCCCGATGAAATTTTTCCCGTGTGTGAATTTTTGCACAAAATTAATCAGCGGGGAAAAATGTCAACTCGGGGAAATTCACCCAAGTCAAAAATTCATCTTCGAGAAAAAATTCACCTCGGGAAAAATTCACCATCGGGGAAAAGTTCACCCTCTGGGTAAAATTTCATCCATGGAAAACATTCACCCTCGGGGAAAATTTCACCCTCGGAGAAAAATGTAATTCATAGGGGAAAATTCGCCCTGGTAGAAAAATTCCTCCCTCGGGAAAAATTTCATACTCGGGGAAAAATTACCCTCGGGGAAAATTTCACCCTCATGGAAAATGTCATTCACATGGAAAATTCGCCCTCGAAGAAAAATTCCACCCTCGGGAAAAGTTTAATCCTCGGGGAAAATTTCACCCTCAGGGAAAATTCACCCTCGGGGAAAAATGTCGTTCACATGGAAAAACTCACTCTCGTAGAAAAATTCCACCTCGGGAAAAGTTTAATCCTCGGGGAAAATTTCACCCTCAGGGAAAATTCACCCTCGGGAAAAATGTCGTTCACATGGAAAAACTCACCCTCGTAGAAAAATTCCACCCTCGGGAAAAATTTCATCCTCGGGGAAAATTTCACCCTCAGGGAAAATTCACCCTCGGGGAAAAATGTCGTTCACATGATAAAACTCACAATCGTAGAAAAATTCCACCCTCAGGAAAAATTTCATCCTCGGGGAAAATTTCACCCGCAGGGAAAATTCACCCTCTGGGAAAAATGTCGTTCACATGGAAAAACTCACACTCGTAGAAAAATTCCACCCTCGGGAAAAATTTCATCCTCGGGGAAGAATTCACCCTGGGGAAAATTTTCCCCTCGGGGAAAAAGGCATTCACAAGGAAAAATTTGGCCTCGTAGAAAAATTCCACCCTCGGGAAAAATTTCATCTTCGGGGAAAAATTCACCCTCGGGGAAAATTTTCCCCTCGGGGAAAAAGGCATTCGCAAGGAAAAATTTGGCCTCACAGAAAAATTCCACCATCGGGAAAATTTCATCCCCGGGGAACTTCTTTCTCTGGAACCAAAGGCAGCAAGCCGAATTCAGAATCAAATGCACAGCAGCACTTGAGCACAAAAGGAAAAAAGCAAGCGTCCAGGTGGCATACCTCACATTGCAATTATTTAAGCCGACAGAAACCGACCATGCACCTGTGTTGGCGCCGTTTTCCCAACCTGTGCCATGCAGTGATTTCGAAGTCATTCCACGCTCGGCCAAAGAGGCAAAGATGCGGTCGTGGAATCACAACGGAATGAGATCTTGTATTCCAAACATAGAATAACCCAACGCCTTGCGCTGCACCGCTATCAGGTGTTGATGTCAACCGATTCGCCGATTGATCATTATTGGCCGCCTCCTGCTTCTGACGTTATCGAAGACCCCTCGCTTAGCCAAGCATTGCCGAGCAAATTACAGGCTGCCATGATCCAGTCCCAATGCCTTCCAGCAGTCCGCCAATTAAATTTTCTAAGACTGTACAAGGAATATTCTAATCCAAGGCCAGTTGTTTTCTGGCAAAATTCGGTTCAAAATTAGTTGAATAGAAAGATTAATTGAACATCTCAGAATTGGGGGCCTCTCCAAATTTGTGCCCAAAATGGAAAGGATTATCGAAAGTTCACCATGGAAATCTTGTCAAATCTGCCATCTTGTAGGTGTCATAACAAACAGTATAATGCTTGCTTTTATTTTTGAGTTAAAGCAAGTCATTTCCCCGTTGGTAGACCAAAGTTGAAACAAAATCTTACCTGTGCAATTACTTTTAGGACAGCTGAAAGCACTCCCGAATGCTAATCCTTGATGCAATTTCAAATTCAATACAAGAATTTTTAGTCTTGCATGCAAGATGAGCCTACCCAAACATTGGGAGCGAAGTTTCACATATTGTATGTAAAGCCTCCCAAAACTTTTGGAGTGAAGTGTCACATTCAGAATTAGAGGTGCAAATTTTTAGCCTGTGCGCACCATTTGGGCCGAACAGACTGCGTTAAGGTGGCATTGACGTCAAAATCACCAAAAAATCGATTTTGAGATTTTGTTGCCATCTTTTTTTCTGGTCATTTTTGTACATTCTCAGAGAATTTCATGCCTGTAGCTCAAATACTTCTCGAGTTATGACCGATTGAAGTTAACCACATTACCGCTCTTTGCACAAGCTCAGATTTTATTTTTTTTTTTGCAATGCAAACTTTAAACCGCGATACTGTAAAACAATGTTTTTTGGCATAAAAGGTACATTTTCTCATAAAGTATTTACTCCACAAAGCTGAAATTTGGCACCCTTATGTATTTTTGTCCGTAGAACACACTGAAACTCTCAAAATTGGCATTTATGTGCATCTTGCCTGTCAAACTGGAGACCAAAGTGAAAAAAACACTTTTCTTTTACGCTACTAGTTTTTGCACTATTATAAATAATTCCGCAAAGCACATATTTGCTGTTTTCAGAGTTTCAGTGAGTTCACACATCTTTTTGGATCAAAATAAGCCAAACTGGGCTTCAATAGATGGTATACTTTCCAAGATAACGTACCCCTAGCGCGAAGCGGTTTGAATTTTTTTCATTCGCATGCCATTTCAAAAATAATTAACTTAGAGACTTCTGCTTTGGGACACAAGATCATGGGTTCTTTAAGCTTCTTTGGAGAAAATTTCAGCTCTCTATCTCAACGGGTTCTCATTTTATGGCAGAAAACTCTTAGCGGGTCACTTTTGACGTCGATGCCACCTTAAACTTACTTCCTTGTCATAAAAGCTATATCTGGTGATTTCTTAAACAGTGGCACAGTGGAGAAGGTCTCTCACTTGAAATCTGATTTGCTGCAAGGTTGTTAGAGTCCTGCTTGTGGAACATTTTGCGAAACAAAATGTTTTTTTGTGTAGAAAATTAAATTGTGTCTGGCGCCACGATCCAATTCACAAACACAGCAAGTAGTTACCTGATTCAAGGCCATTTTAGGAGTCGAAACGTCGTCAGAAAAATCATGACATCGATCCTAAAATGGCCTTGAATCAGGTAACTACTTACAGTTTTTGTGTAGAATTTAACAAGAAAGAAAAAAATTGAAAAAATTAAAAAAAAAATTAAAGATATCACCACAAAATCAAAATATCTAACCAAAGAAAGAAAGAAGGAAATTAGAAAAATCAATTGGCCTAATGGGTGGAAACCACAGGCCAAGAAGCGGTCAACACTCAACAGGCGAGGCAGACATGCAAGTAGTTGACGAAGGTAGGGTTGGGAGGTCTGGTCAGGTTTATTTATCTTGGTTAAAATTTCTTGAAAGTATCTCGTAAGTTAGGTGTCGTGGGCAGGACCGGGACTGGAAAAGTCCTTACGCAATAGGCAAACCTTAGGTCATCGACAGGCTAATTAATTTTTTAGGAAAGGTTTTATTCATCACGAACTGGATAGCATAAAAGAGAAACGATGTTCCGAAAATCAGCCATATGCATGGTTGCAGACTGCAGTGGATGATCCTTAAAATCTCCCTAACCATTTCTAAACCAACATTTTAGTAGCGCTGATCAGTCTGGGAAACTCCATTCTTGAGTAAGCTGTTGGGAGGGAGTTATGCTTCCAAGTGGTTTCTGAACGGCTCAGAGAAAGCAGCGAAAGGCCTGAGATTTGTGAGGTCGGGTTCGATGCCAATTGACAAAAATCTCACCTGGCCGGTGAATGCTGATCATCAATTCCTTGACCAAGCACTTTTGTGGTTTATGCTGCACTCGTACAAAATAATTTGCATTTTGAGAAAATCAATCATGTTGGGACATCGACGGTGGAAATCGCTCCACAGGGTAAAAATTCAACCTAAATGATAATTAGATTGCTCTCAGATGCCCAACGGTATTTCTTAGAAATAATGGATGCGATGAAAATGAAATGATTTTTTATTTCACTCTTCCCAGTCCAACTTGACTGAAAAAAATACCCTGAGACGGCAGTGCAAACAATGCGTCCCCCTCTCCTCCCAGTGGCAACGATAAATGACCCTAATTTCTAGATCGTTTTACCTTTCTATTCATATAACTTGATTGGGTAAGGTTGCTAATTTCGCTGAAGTAGGCCAGATGGAATAGTTTTGTTCCAGGCAGACTTTTCACTCTTTTACTGTTGTAAGTCAGTGCCATTTTGATGTAACATAATAGATTGATTGCATTTGCATCAAGAAAAGAGAAACATAATGAGATATTGTAAAGCAATTTACACACAAAATCAGACACCAGTGACTGCCGCCTGATTTCATCAACTCGAAATCAGAAGCGTCAATTCTTGGTGTTTGCCTGAGTAAGCTCTCGAAGCTGGAGGGAAGCACCACGAATCTAGGCATTTCAATCAACAAACAGATTTGGCTGTTTCCCATTCGTGGTGCTGAAATTATCAAAGGAATGGGGCATTTCATGATGCTGATTTTATCAAGGAAAGTGGCATTTCAGATTTCAGGTGCCAAAAAGCCAAACTTTTGATATGTGCATCTGCAATCATACCTGCATTTTACGTATTGCTGCCGAGTCGTCTGCGTGCATATATCCAGTGAAAAATATGAAGAATCGATTTGATTGAAGGATGGGGCATATTTTTTGCAGCATTCAATTCACCAAAAGTGCAATTCTTAGCAAAAATTGCAGTGGTAAATTGTGCTGCACATGAAGATGGCTTCAGACCCGACATATGTTTCTCTAAACAGACATCTGCGTTAGCTTTAATTTGGCAAATCTGTTGAGACCTTGAACTTGGGCTGATTTTTTTTCATATTTTTCTTCTTATCCAGGCTGCAGATTCAGGGGAAATTGGAGTTGAGAACAAACGCACCAAGTTGGATAATGGAGCACCACGGCAGCCAACTTCAGAGGAGCTGAATCTGTTGAGAGAGGCCGAGACCTTGCACCATTCGAACCTTTTTAGACTGCAGGTTTGTTGCAGCAGTTGCAAGCCTGTTTAGCTTGCTCATCTGTTTGTACCATAAAAACTGTTCATTTATTGATGTTGGAGTGCAGACGGTTTCTGCTGGTAAGATTCTGTTTCCATAAATGGCTGAAACTGTTTGTTTTTCTAAATAAATGAGAAATTACTTTGGTGACATCGGCATGGTCATACCTAATCAGAATTTTTGCTGCCAACAATTTTTTCTCGACTGCTTTCTGATCTCGAATCATTGCTTGTGCTTTTCCGGTTATGAGTTCAGTTTTTAGTGATAACAACATGATGTGATTCAGTTTTTAGTGATTTCAACATGATGTTCTCTTATTTTTAACAGATCGAAGAATTGCTAAAGGATATAAGGATAAGAGAGAGTTACAGGGATTTGTTCCATGTATGGTTTTTGAAACTGAAGGATCTTATAAACATCATGGAACCTGGCAAGACTGTCAAGGTTTACTAATTATCGATGATCCTCTGTTTATTTGCTTCATTTGCTGGCATAAATTATTGTCACATCTGGCTTCTTATCTCTCAGTTTTAATGACAGTACTTGTAAATGTAACTGCAGACTTGTGTAGATATAAAAATGACATGAATGTTTTGCTTCAAATGCAGCATATGTGAGTTTTGAACTCTTATGAACTCCTTTTTGGTCCCAGAAAAGCAGCCGTTTTTATTTTGTGACGTGGCTAATTTTGATCTGAAAGATGTAAAGATTAAGTTTTCATCCAATATATTTTTGGTGAAAAGCCAAGTGAACACAAAGCATAATGTGAAATGTTTGAACTTTGACACAATAATTTCACGTGTAAGGGCGTTTATTCTTTGCTTGAACCGAGGAAATGCAACATAATTTCACCAATAATTTTGATTTTGCGGAAAACTATGTTCAGTTTCGAACTCATCTTTTTTCAAAATACAGATTTTTCCACCTAGACAATTTTCTGTTTTGGGAGGGACACATGCAAATATTAGAATTTTTCTACGATCTTGCACATTTTGGCTTTTCATTCAAAGGGTGTGCCAATAACATGCCGGGTACAAGGATGAACACCATTCTTTGATTGATGTATGTAACCACAGCACGACGTAACCACAGCACGACGAACAAGCCAAGACTGAAGAAATTTGCATTTGTTCAAAAATCACAGGAGACTTCTATTTATTTTTAGCTACCATCACAGTGGCTTTCAGCACTACAGGGTGTTGATAATTTTACACTTATGTTGAAATTCTGCTAAGCCAAGTGACAGAGTTTGATACGAGTATTCGTGGAATTTTGGAATTCCTTTGCCATGATTTTTCCTGACCATGCATTATCGAATGCACCACCACTTATTTAATTGCTGTCAGTTGTTATATCAGCTTCGAAACACCTTTTTGGCTGGAAATGTCAATAATCTGCCTCCTTATGAAAACCATTCTGTGTGTTACAGAAAAGAGAGGTGAGAAAAGAGATGCAAAAAGAAAAGTGGCTGTAAAAATAAGGCTCGTGTGTTTCAAATTCTCAACTAAAGAATGATTAATTTTGCCAGCTTCAGCAATTATTCTGGACCTTTATTCCACTCCCCAAAATGTTCTTGATTTGTATTCCTTGCTAAATAAAGTTCAAACTGCTTCACCATGTTGACGTGCCGTGCTTATGGGAACCTCTGGTGTGCTTTTTCTGCATTTTTGCGTCATCTCTCTGGACTACTCTGGAGTAATTTTCGGTAAAATTATTTATTCCTGCAGCTCGGTTGGGTTGGCTTTAACTCACTAGCTCAGCATTCATTTAGAGGAGCTGTTTTGTGGAAGACAACAACCCTTCCCCCACTTACACTCCTCACCTGAGGTCTTCCCCAACCATTTTTATAAAATTATTGTCATTTCTTTGAAAAATTGATTCACCTTTTACTTTGGTTGTCCTTCCTGCTGGTCATATTCATTTGGATCCTGCTTCACACAGTTTGTCTTCTGTGTCAATACCATTTCCAGCTCATGGATCAGAGTTGTCTGAAGGCAATGAGGGTGAAAATTCCAATTTGCCAAGATCCACCGGAAGTAGATGGAATGTTTGAATTTGTCATTCCAAATTCCATCCAAGTGGTTGGCTCATTTGATTCACTCTATCAAATTGGAACAAAGTTTCACGTTGACATTGCACTCGAGATGCCTGGCGTGAGTTGATTCCTTGTTCTGATGTATTCTCAAATAGCATGGTATCTTCAAAAATTCCGATAGTCTTTCTTATTCTAGCAAGTCAGTTAATTACCGGGGATAAGTCTGTTGACAAGTCAGTCAAATTCTCTTGGATATGTCTGTTAATCTAATTCAAGAATGTCACTTAGCTTCTCTGGGATAAGTCTGTAAACCATTCATGCAAGTCAATTAAATTCTGTGGTATGAATCTGTCAATTAATTCTCGCAAATCAATTCTCTGGTATCTAAAAAAGATGGAAGACAGGCCTGACCAGAAAAAATTGAGGACTCCATTGCATTGTTTTTTTCTCTTGCAAGTAGGTCTCTGCCAAGTTTAAAATAAATGCAAATATCTGCAGTTGCATGTGGTATTTTGTGGCTGATTGTTTGCTGGCAATTGGCACATCGTGAAATATATTCTTTGCAATGACAATAACAATCCCAAATGCGGATGCATCTCTGGAAACAATGGACATGAACAGCATTGAGTACAGAACTCAATAAAGTTTCGACACAAACACATTTCTGCTGAATTCAATCTCATTCAAACATAACTGAGTTGGCAGTCACAAACATTTTAATCTGAAAGGCACGATGTCTGTATTCTGAAAGGCATGCTGCTTCTAGCTGGCAACTCTGTAATGGGAGAAAAACTCAGAAATGGGAGAGGTGTTGGGTCATCAATTCACAACAACATTGTTGTTATTGTGCCTCAACAACATAAATTTTGTTCATAAATTTTGTTGTAATTATGTAAATAAACATAAATTTTGTAAATATGTAAATGTAAACATAAATTATGTAAATAAACATAAATTTTGTTCATAAATTTTGTTCATAAATTTTGTTGTTTTGTGCCTCAACAACATAAATTCTCAACAAAATAAATTTTGTTATTGTGTAATATTGCCTCGAAATTGACACTGATTGGGTCTCCCCGCCTTATTTTTGCCTGTTCGAAGCAACATCCCTTTGAGAGTAGTTATGCTTTAGTTGTAAGGACAGTGGTGCATAAGGCTGTTACGGAAGAGAGATGTCAGGAATAACATTTGCTCCGGAGCAAATTCGTGACCCTGCCCTGCCGCTTTTGAAAATAGTGAGGCAGGGGTAAACATTTGCTCCGGAGCAAATTCGTGACCCTGCCCTGCCGCTTTTGAAAATAGCGAGGCAGGGGTAAACATTTGCT
>JASGXE010006840.1:0-20514 GCA_030068105.1 Sinentomon sp. SZTP_YWyxl | reverse complement strand
AACAACGCAGCGAAAAAAGGGAACGAGCAACAACCATCGGATGTTGAATCCTGCAAGCCATGCAAAACATTGCATCAGCCGCCTGCGCTGTGCGTCCACTGGAGGAGACCCCTTCCCACAATCACCAACTGCAGCAGGCAGGACTTCGGAAGATTTTGGGTTTCTTGTTCTGAGAAGTGACCACACAGCAAACATTTGAAATGAATTTTCCTGTGGACCTGGCCTCGGTTGCCAACCGCCACAGAAACACGCAGACATGGACGAAAGCGTTGGCACTTTGAGATGAAAGAAATGAGTTGGATTTCGTCAGAAATTGAGACCTGCACAGGTGCAACAATGAATGCACATTTTTTAGCAGAAATGAGTTTATTCGCCGTCGGACGTCCAGCAGGACTGTCCAAGCTCCAGTGGAATTTTCCCTTTTTGACTCACCGGAAATTGAAAGAGGGATGACCAACATTTATTGGGAATTTCAGAGTGAAAATGATTTTGGCCGAAGGAAAAACAATACCCAAAAGCAGAAGAGGCTTTGGGTGTTACATACCGATATCATTGACATACAAACTAAAACATAGAGGACCAAGAATGGAACCCTGGGGAATCACTTGGAGGACATCTGCAAACTCTGATTGCCCACCATTGGCATGAACTCTCTGACTTCGACCCGTAAAAAAGCTTCGAAGTAGAGCTAAAGAGCTATCAGCAATGTTAAAATGCTTAAGTTTTGCAAGCAGCAGTTCATGATTGATGGAATCAAACGCTTTTGAGAAGTCGATCAGAACAAGGCATTGAATCTTGCCTGAATCAACGGCATGATAACAGTCGTTAAGAATCTGTAGCAGGGCTGTAGCTGTGCTGTGACCTACACGGAAACCTGATTGGTGTTTATCTAACATGCAATGCTGCGAAAGAAAATTCACAAGCTGCTCATTTGGGCTTTTTCCAGCAGTTTAGACAAGCAAGGGAGGATACTTATAGGCCTCAGGTCAGGCAAATCAACCACTACTCTCTTTTTGGGGATTGGGAAAACCTGAGACATCTTCCAAAGTGAAGGAAAATAACTTTTTTCAATACATGAATTGACAATATGAGTAAGAGGTAGAATGACATATCTCAGCATCAACCGAATGTGCTGAAAATTGAACCCATCGCAACCAATAGCATTCGTTTTGACTGACTTAATTAATCTACAAACATCAGATTTCTCTAACATCTTAAAAGCAAAAGAGCCAGGGTTAGACGTTGTACTTCCAGAGTTGCTAACTAGAATTGGACATGACATGAGATCTGCTGATTGAGGTGAGTTGCTCATTGAGGCATCAGAAACTTGTAAAGAACTGGTGGCACTAAGAAAATATGAGTTTAATTCTCTCGGGGAGAAAGGAATATCAGGATCAGAGCCAGTACTTGATTTTTGGTAATGAATTCCCAAATGTGAAAGAGTCTTCCACAAAAGACGTTGATCAGGAGAATGACGTGCACATTCAACTGCATTGAGGATATGTTTAGCTTTTGCCTCTCTGCATAATCGACGAACTTTACGGCGCTGAATGACGTAAATATTGAAAAGATATTCCTGCTTTACCCTAGCCCTCTCGACTTCATCTTTGGACCCATTTGAAACTTGCTTTTTCTTGTTGGCTTTAAAATTTGAATACAGTTTATCCCTGTATTTCATCTCCTGCTTAATATCTACTGTGAGCCAAGGACATTTTGGCTTGGTCACACGAACCATGCGGGAAGGTGCAAACAGATTTAGAATCTCGGCAACTTTCGAGTTAAATAATGACAACTTTTGGTCAATGTCCTTACAAAAATAGAGCGGTTCCCACGAGACTATTTGTTATCATTTTGTCTGTCAAATTATGAATCGAGGCCAAACACATTCTGTACATTCTTCATGAATGCCTTTTTGCATTCTTCGTGGAATTTTTTCAAGAATGGCAGCATTCCTTTATCAGGCCATACCACTCACTAAAATTTCAGTAAAAAGGGGTAAATTGGGCCACGCAAGCAAGTCCTCCAATTCTGCAGGACAAAAAATGAATGAACCCAGACATACTGACCAAGTTTATCTGATCTTTGGCCCTGCCTGCCTCTTCTTTCTGGGAATCCCCCAAAATCACCCCCAAAATCAACATTCGGCAAAACCTGGATTCCACTTTCACAGCCAAAAAGCACACAAAACTTTTTCGGACTTGTGAACCAGCATGGGCTGAATGTCCAAGTGCCTTGTTGTGGGTAGGGGAAAACCTGGTCAAAACGACCAGATGAACTGCCCTCCTTTACCTAGGCCAACGTTAAACAGGCTTTGTTAAGAGCTGCAGGCTCCAAAAATGAAAAACAACCAGGTAGCAGTGAGCGACTCAAATTGATCCAAATACGGAACTCACCCTTACGATGTCTTCAATCAGCTCAGGTTGGAGAGATTTCTCGTCAGGCGAGGGCTCATAGCGTTGAAGCAAAGCCCGAAGTTGAAGAGAATTTAACTTGTGACACGACTCACAGATGGCAGCGATGTCTTCATTGTTCAACTTCGGAGACTGCAAAAGAAATGAGTTATAGAGGAGTAACAGAGACATCACTGATTGTTTGTCAGAGCAAGTGAACCCACAGTGCTTAGAACGATTTCAACGGGTCTCAATAGATACAAAGAATTCAACCAAAGAAAACGAATAGGAAAAAAGCCATTTTACCATTCTTGAAGAGCCACCTGATTTTATCCAACCTGGTAAGACATACCTAACAATAGAGATTTTTACTTGGTAAGAGATACCTAACACTTCTCATGCCAAGCAGAAATACTGCCGATTCAGCAATGCAAACCTTTTGCATGACTGGTGAAAAGAAAACTGTCGATCACTTTTTGCTGCACACTTGGGAAGCAAGTAAAGCAAGTACAGTGTCGAGAAAATTAATGGAACCACAAAATGCAACTGTGGCAGGCAAAGGAGTGTTGCCTCCGTACTTGTTGCTGCCTCATAACAAACACAGAAAAAAGTTCCAAATTTCAACTTTGTAGACGTCTAGTTCAATTTTGATTTCAAAACATTAGAAAATTTTATAAAATCATTTTTCGAACTTCGTTTTCCAGGAGGAACTTTGGTGCTAATTTTTCGGTATGGAATAAAGTGATTCATTGACTGCCAAAATTACATTTAAAATTGCGTGTGTGGTTCCATTAATTTTCCCAGCACTGTACAGACGTCAAAATGAGTCACATCAGTCAAAAACCTGCCAACCACACAATTGGAACTTCAATCAATATATGTGAACAACGTCAAAGCAGGTGCAATCAAAAACAAACAAAAACAATCAAAAAAGTCAAAACACAAAAATGCGAGCTTCTAAATGCAATTCCGTGGAGTAAAAGTGAATCAGATTAGCATGAATAGCTTTCCATGTGGTATCTCAAAAGTTTTGGGCGAAGAGTTGTTCTAACCTGCAGAAGGTGGGCAGCCTGACCAAGCCTAGCCAGATGACAATCAGCAGCCAATTCCAGACCAGGAGTAACAGCCCAGTTACGCAGGATGCAAAGTCTGTGAGACAGTGCAATGCCCCAAGGACGGGTGCAGAATTTCTGATCGGTAATCAATCTATTGAAAGCCCACATGTTGATGAAGTGAAATAGCTGAGAGAACAGCTGGATTGTCAAGGCAATGTTCAAACGGCACCTGCGTAGCAGCAACACAGCAGACATGAGGACGGCCAACACCTGCAAACGAAAGAAATTAAATCAGTAATTAATTAGCCTCTGTATGTCCAAGAAATCCACAAGCCTAGCGAAACTATTCCTAATGACACCTGACATGCTAACCTTGTACAATGTCGGAAGTCGAAGAGCATAAAATCTCTTGGTAAACAGCAGACCTAAAAATGATAGGCAAACCTGACTAATTGCACCGAAACCAAACAGATTAGCCATGTTCTTGGCTAGGCATTGAACAGTCCAGCCAAGAACATGGCTATGTTGTTCCAAATTCCAAAAAATGGACCACACTGCCCTGACAAAAGGAAACACTTCTTCAAAAAAAAAAAATTCCAAAAATCTTTGTGGTCTGGGGACAGAATTCCCATCAGGCACTGAACCTCTCCAATTTTGCATTCACCCCACCATTTTGGTATTTTCACCACAGATTCTCCATTGGTACTTTGTCGCATCTGTCAGTAAGGTCGGCAATAAAAAAAAATACAAATGCCGTTGACAAATTTCGGGCAATTCTTTGAGCCTTTAAGGGGGGGGCCAACCCAAAATTACTAACTTCGGTGTTTATTATTTGATTGCAGCCAAATTTTGCACACATTTGGTGTTCGGTGAAGGAAGTTTGTGTGTGAAATTTCACCTCTGTATCTTAAGTGATTCCAGAGTTATTCATGTTTTAGGAAAAATCATTACACGGAACTTTGCGCAACTTCAATATTGTAACGGTATGTCATATTTAACTTCAGTTTGCGCCAAACTCTTACAAAAGGTGCCAAAAGTGGAGTGACAGAGCCAGTTTTTTTCATTTTTGACCCAAAACTTTTGAAATGGTTCCTTGCGAGACTTGTATTTCAAGAAGCGATGCACTTGGGAAGATGAATGCCAAAAAAGTGCAAACAGATTGAAAATATCAAAATTCCGGCTCTGTCACTCCATTTCTGACAAAAAACTATATCAGTGTGCAAAATTTGGCCTTTTTATCTTGTCAAATGGCTGAGATAGAGCATTCGAAAGTTTAAAAAGGCAGGCGAAAAGCGATTTGCGGCAAATAGCATTTTACGAAAAGGACGGAAAGAACAAAAATCCTATGTTCCGCCATTCGAAAAAAGTCTCTCATTTGAAAACGGATTGAGATATTGACCTCTGGTTTTTTGCATTTTATTTGTCAGAAAATTCTCCATGAGAACGCAATAAAAACCAGACATGCAAAATTTGGCAAAAATTTTTCAATTTTGGGTTGCCCCCCCCCCTTAAGGAGGGGGGGAACCTAGTTTCGGCAAACTTTTTTTCTTTTTTGACCGTTATTCAAATTTTGCACACTCTTTGGAACCACTCTATGTAGACAACTTCTGTGCAAAATTTGAACACTGTAGCTCTTCTGGTTTGGCCACAGCAGCCATTTTAGGGTGAAAAATAAGGCGATGTTCCGTCCCGTGCACAGCGATAACCAGACGTGTTAGAACACCCAAATTCGAGTAATAGGGGTAAAAAACCAAGACGAAACTTTTGACAATGCCCGATTTCTTTTTTGGCACCAGAATTGTGTGGCAGGTGATTTTCTGTCACTCTGGTAGAAATGCCGTAAATTTTTAGCATTTTTCCTTTGACTTGTTAATAACTCTTAATGGAGGCCAAAATTGTCAAATATGGCCTTGTCAATCTTTTTAGAATAGTTTTTTACATAAGTACACCAAATTTGAACATGATCACATAAAAATGGCTGAGATACATGGGGTGGAACACAAAAATGCTTAAAAAACAAAAAGCTGAGAAAAATAGCGTCGAAGATCGAAAACATTTTCGTTTCACTGCTGATTTTACCGAGAGTGGTAAAAACATGCCTCCGGTCTTTCGTGTGCCATTTTTTTCTATTGAAGATATTTGAATTTGGTTTTCACCATCAGAAATTCGAAATTTCAGCGCATCTGGTCCACACATTAAAAAAATTGACAATTTTTCATTTTTCACGAAAAAATCTAGGTCCCCCCTTAAGCGTCATGATTAATTCCTAATTTCCTACAAATGTTCCAGTGTCCAATACTTCTTCAGAAATTCTGAGATTTTAACCTGTCATATCTCTTTTTGCAAAATTCCCTGACCCCTTGCACCTATGTCCCGGGTGACGAAAATCTGGTGCAGCGGCTCACGTGCAGCAGGGTGTGCGGCAGCGGCAGCACGGCCACACGAGTGAAGAGCCTCTGGAAGGGATGTTGGGGATGAACAGATAAAGAGCTTTTTGACGAATACAATTCAACGAAAAAAAAAACAGACGACAAAGCCTACAGATTAAATTCTTTCATGAATGGGCTAAAAGTTGGCAGGGCGGCAGACGGAAAGTGGAAAGATTGTCAGCCATGATATAAGTCATCATTAGTGGAAAAGCAGATTCAGCAAAATTACCCCTGACGTTGCTGCCTCTTCCGTAGTGTCTGTTCCATCACCTTCCCTCATGAAGGTGGACATGACGCCTTCCAAGTCGCCCTGGATGCACAATGTCAAATGCCTAGAAGGAACAACAATGACAAAAAAAACCTTGTCAGAGTTAATTCTAAACACTCATTCATTCCTAGGAACTTAAAGAATACCTGTATACAGTATCGTCCTCAACAATCTTCAACAGCTAAGTCACACCCTAAGAAGTACATTACTTCAATAAAACTCAACCAAATTTTTAAGTCATGCTAGCCTCGTAGTCGCAGTGAGGTAAAAACAGAATTGTTCCCAGAAAGATTAGGATTTTTGGCACAAGAACTGCGATCCTTTTAAGGTGGCAATTTTCTTAGGTTTCACATCGATGCTGCTGAAAATGTTTTCGGGAAAGAAAAAGCTCTCCAGGCGTGTGTTTTAATCCGGTTGAATCTTTGGAGAGATGCAAGTCGATCTCACCCAGTGAGAGTAATCTTCAGTTAAACAACCTTCCGAGTTTCCACCTTTCCTTCCAAAGTGCAACTAGATTCTCCCACCCTGGATGGCACAATGTTGCACTCGTCCGATAGGAGCGATGTCAAAAGAACAATTTCTGAAAATTTCGAAAAACTTGTCTTGCATTTAAGGGAGGGCCCAAAAAGGATGAAAAAGAGAAAAATTTGAATATTTAAAGTTCTTCCCCCCTGAATAATTTTGGTCCAAAATGAGTAAAATGCACTGAGTATAATATCTTCACATGCGCAAATTTCAGTATGCGATCCAAACCTGCCACTGTTTGTTCTTTCTTTCGGCATTTCCTTGAATACAAGCTGCCTCTCCCCAAATGATTCTCAGTCAAGGGATGGGCAAGGTAGGGTACCTTAGAGGAGGGGTAAAGAGGTCTACGACGGGGGGGGGGGGGTAGGGCACTGAAAATGCAGGGGGTCTGGGGGAAGCAGCCCCCAGTATGGGGGGTGTGGGGGGCTGTGCCCCCCAGCGGGGGTCCAGGGGGCAGAGCCCTCGGCAGGGGGTTTGGGGGACAGCGTCCCCCAAAGCTGAAGCTTTTTTGAAAAATTAGGGGTCCTCAGATGCCATTTTACGACATTTCATGTCCTTTTTTCTTATCCTGGAGGGTTTGCAGTCGCAATAGATGGAGCAAGGAAATAACTGTCAGACACTACTTTCTGGATGAGTTTTTTTTTCATTTTACCATTTTCTGTAAATCAAAACAGAAAGTACCTACAAAAGAAACAGAATGTTGCTATTGAAGTCCTGGGGTGTGCACGGCACACACCAGGACATCGGGACTTCGGCCAAGGGTCCCCTCGGAAAAAGGCTAGGGAGGGGGTAACATCAGCCGAAGGTCGAGGTTACCCCCCCCCCCCCGAGCCTTTTTCCGGCAGGGGAATCAAAACAGGAATTACAAAAGAAACAGAATGTTGCAATTGAAGTCCTTCCTGGTGTGTGCAGGACACACGAGGACTTTGGCCAAAGGTACCCTTGGAAAAAGGCTGTGGAAAAAGCCAAAGGCCGAGGTTTACCCCCCCTGGCCTTTTTCCGGCAGGGAATCAAAAAGGAAGTAGGTACAAAAGAAACAGAATGTTGCTATTGAAGTCCTTCTTGGTGTGTGCAGGGCATACACCAGGAAGGACTTCAATAGCAACATTCTAGGGTGGGGGTAGGGGGGGGTAGGGGGGACCCCCCCTAGCCTTTTTCTGGCAGGGGAATCAAAACAGAAAGTACAAAAGAAACAATGTTGCTACCTGTTGAAGTCCTGGTGTGTGCCTTGCACACACCAGGACTTCACGGCTTCGGACTTCAGGACGGTACCGTCGGAAAAAGGCTGGGGGGGTAACCTCGGCCGAAGGCCAGGGTAATCCCCCCTACCCCCCTGTGCCCAACCCTGTCTCAGTCCACTATAAGATGCATGATACTGCCTGATCATTCCCGAGAGACATTCAAAGACTCAAACTGGTCAAATGGTGAAAGAAGATAAAAGCCGAAACAAGTGATGAAAAACTAAAATTAGACATCAGTCTTACCTGAATGCACTGTGCACTGATTCAGCTAGGATATCTTGAGCCTCGACTGAAAAGGCACTGAGGTGTCTGTCGGCCTTCAAGAAGTGCAACAATTCCGATGAATTTGCCAACCAAAATGCCTGCAACTGTGCATTCTTGTAGTTATCCTGAAAGGAGGTTTGTGAAATTAAAAATTGTGTAAACTGCGGAAGATGGAATGAAGAAAACAAGCCAATTAAACATGACTTGACGCACATCCTCGGTTTCAGGAATAATTTCTGCAGCTGTAACTTTATCGATGCCGCAAGATAATCACAATCCAAAACTTCACATTGAGGGGATTAGCTATTTGTCAAGGATTTCTCAATCTGCTCATTCATTTAGTGTTTCATAAAGAAGAATCTAAAGTTCTTTCACTGTCCAAACACAACAAAGCTCAAAACCTGTTCAAAACTTGGGTGGTCACATCTCCTGAATATCCAAGATGCATGCATTTCATTTGCATCGAAATTCTTATCAAAAGCCCTTCAGCACCGCAATGTCAAGCATCCTCTCGAGACACCATCAAGCAAAAGGGTGGAAATCCCTGCCGGAAGTGCCTCCTTCCCCGAGGACAAACACCTTGCAAAGTATTTCTTGCGCAACAAAAAACAGAGATGTCCAGAGGGATTTAGTCTCAGCCAATGACAATTAACAATTCATGGAAAAATGTGAAGTTTTTTGAAGAGAAAATGATGTTGGCAAATGGCACTCACCTGAATGGCCTCGTGGATCTTATCGGCTGCTTTGGCGAGGAAAAGGGCAAGCAAATGTGCCCTCTCGTTGGGTGTCAACTCCGGACAGAAATTCAAACAACTCCTGTGCCAAGCAACCATGTACAGGGTGTAGGTCGGAGCAAGTTTGAACTGGAGAACGCTGGGATCCAGCTGGTTGACTATTACGGTCAGGAACTCTGCTTCTGCCGGCTCCGGTAATTCCAACAGGGCAGGGAGTGATACTTCCTGGCCACGTGCTTCAACTTCAGACCTGGGCAACACAGATCAGGCAAAAAACAGATTTTCAACAAGATTGTCCTGTGCATGATGCAAAAATCAATGGCAAATGTGGGCAAACAGATGTTCTTTTCCCACCACGATGACATGTCGCATGTGGAAACTGGTGGTGGAATACATGTACTCACACATGTAAAAATTGAAACTGTTACTGTTACGAAAATGAGAAACATATCTATGGGCACATTAATTCCACCACAACTAAACTTTAGGACTCCAGATCAACCAAAACAGATATTACTTGTTCTGTTTTAAGACATACAATAAGTTGTAGAAAAAAAATAAAAATTTCAGGGCACTAATCTCAAGAGCCATCTATCAGCATGCAAACTGCTGGGATCAAGCAAAAAATATGGAGAAGCATCAGATTCCTTGGAACAGCCTTGAAGAAAAGCGTGCTCCAAAAGAAATAAATGACACCTAAGCCCAAGCCTCAAAGTGCTACCAGGCTTGTTGCAGGCTAAACAGTTGTCCATATTCCAGTCCTATCTCCTATTAGAGAGCTTAATTTTGTTTTTGATATCTGGTGTGCGGTCAGGAGAGCGAGGAAGAAAAATGGCGCATGCATCCAATTGTTACAGTTCTCAAACTTGAAGTTGAGATAATTGGACCCCCCACCAAAAGAAGCCAATGCCACACCTTTTTCAGGGCACCAATGAATAAAAGATGCACAACAAAAAAATTCTTCATTCTCACGTGAGCGATGTCAAAATTTAGGCAATGACGATTGAAGATTGCTACAATAATCCAGCCAAGTGTGCAAAGGTGCAAAAACTCCACGCAAAACTTCAAGCCAGGATCACCAGCGATTTTAGAAAATCATTTTTAGGTGTTTTCCAGTTTTTCTCAAGGTTTTTTGCAGGTGTTCCAAGGCTTTCTTAAGCGGTGGGAAATGGCACCCCTGTGGCCGTGGGCCACAAAAGTAGGGTCTGCGCTGCACCACCTGCAGGGTCCAAAGGGTCTGATTATCTTGGAGGAGGTTTGGGAGATGTGAGTACTTCAAAGGCGAAAGCAATCCGACAAGAACAGGTTCACGAATGCTAGTGGATGACAATTGAATTTTCCAGACTTTTTCCAAAAAAAAAATCGTGAAATTCAATTTTTTCAAGGTCCTCTTTGTAAATCAGCTGTAATTTGAAAATGTAATTTTAACAAATGCCCGATATTTATAGAATTTTTGAATAATACGATTGTTGCAAAGACCATTTGCTGGAAAAAGTGTCTTCATTACAATGGAGCTAGCTGGTTTAAATAATGTTGTATCAGCAGACATGTATGCATGGCCCTCCAAAGAGATCACCCTTCCAGAAACGTACAATTACAAGAAGATGTTGCCTCACCTTTCCGACATGCTCTCCGGTCTCCTCTGATCGGAATCAGCACGTGTCTGTGCTGCACTTGCATTCTGCTCCTCCTGTGCAAAATCAATGAATTGAAAGGTCAGGGTGCTGCCGAGCTTCAAGATCGAACCAGTCTGGAAAGAAAACAAACAAAAAATGCCACTTTATTCAACAATTCAAATTTTAGCACAATGATCGAGATAATCCCATTATTATATCTGAACAAAACAAACCCATGGTACCAATGCAAAATTTTGTCAAATGTCTCTCGAAATGTCAAAATCTCATTGTATTCGAATGCCAGAAAACTCAAAACAAAGCACAGGAAAAGACAAATTCTTAAAAGCATAGAAAAACACTGGGATGTCAAACAATAACTGGAACAAGAATTATATTGTGTGTGCAAGGCTCGCAATAATTGAACCAAATCAACACACAATGAGACTGATCAGATTTTGGAATCTCAAGCAACAGAGAGGGAGCCCTCAAAATGGAGAAAATACCACAAAATCACGAAAAATAATTTTGCGACAAATGAAATAATAAGGGCTTGTGAACTGTGTTGAAAATTTAAACGTAAAACAACAAAACGTCCGCAAAATTGTCTGTTTGGATTGCCGGTTATGGTTCATTTGGTTGCCAATTTGGGTGGTTTTGGTTCTCCACTGTCAGCTTGACGTTTATCCGCCGTCTCCGCTGCCTCCGCCACCTCCGCCGTCACCTCATTTGCTCACATTTAGGAGGCGGCGAGAAAAGGAACCGATGGGGTTGAAAAATGAGGCGGCGGAGGCGGCGTGTGCGGTGAAGGAGGCGCGGCAGCTATTCCGAACTATTACCCATTGTCTTCCCTGAAATGTGTCTGCCCCAAAAATAAAAGATTCATGGTTATACGGTCCTGTTACCAGGCCCATGTCATGGACCTGGATCCTGATGTTCTTTACGGTGCAAAAAATGTGATGCTTCAGAGCGGATCTCCCGTTTGACGTCTCATCCTTAAGGAGTCGAGGGACTTGGCCTATAAGCCCCCTTTCAGCAGCACAACCATGGGCACGAGGATGGCCCTTCGAAGTACTGTCCTGGACCAACGTTGCTTTTGCTTTTCTCATGTTACCTTTGCAGTGGTTCTTGCATTGGGACACGGAGACCAGATGAATTAGACTTCCATCAGATTAAAGGCTATACCTACGATAATGCTCTGGAAATACATACATATGAGCAGCGTATGCTGCATGACTCCTATTGACTCCGTGTCCGGTAATCTCCTCACAGGAAACCCATCAGACTTAACAAGAAACACTCTCAAATGTCCTCGCAGCTCCATTAAAGTAGACATAACTCGCACAACAAGCAAAGCTTTTCAAGAAGGGCAATCACGAAGGAAAACATTTTCTGAATCAATGGGGGCGACCCGGAAACAATAATCCCTGAAGATACTTGCAATGCCTACATCGTTTGATCCCCTTTTCGGCCCACAAGCATACTGCACGAATACACCTGACACCCGACGGGCCGACGCCGGGTTCTGTCATCGCGACGAGACAGCAACAAAACCGTATTCTTCGTAAGCCCGAGAGCCAGATGACAAGACACGAATTCAAAATCATGCAATTGCTTTACACACTGTAGTGGCAGCCCGGCAGGGCCGGGCGCCACTACAGTGTGTAAAGCAATCAGTGTGTGTAAGCACTACAGTGTGTACAGTGTATCTTGTCCTTTATTTATTACTAGCCGGGCTGCGCCCGGCTAGTAATAAATAAAGGACAAGATGAAGCAACACCCTCCAGAAACAACAACACAAACCACGTAGTACCTGCAGAATTGCTGTCTCCCAAACACGATGCCCGTTCAGGAAAACTTCACCACTCGGCGAACACGGAGTCACTGTTACCAAGCCGTCGGTGTGAGCAATGACACAGTGCCTGGTAAGAATACCAGGCCCGTCAATCTGAAGTGATCCTTGGCTTCCGACTTCAGTGACACCTGGATACAGTTCGTGAGCAGTGCCTGTATGACCACCTGTCAAGAAGCAAAAGAAACAACAATCAATGTCGGCGAAAAATTGTTCACAGTTTGAAGTTTCCGCTGCAAAACGCAGGTAATTTCATTCCTTTTTATCCAAGATCACGCAGCATGGTTTTAATGAGGAGTTGTTACGATAACACTTCTTGGTTCACCCAAATGTACATTCAAATGAGCCCACCCAATTGCCTGCTGATCAATGAAAAGGCTCTCTTACCAGATATAAAGAAAGCAGTCAACTAACTTTTGAATTTGCACAAGTGCCTGCCAAATCGCATACCCCTTGAAGATACAGACTGAGACTGAGCTTGAGCACATTTACCAGAGGAAATGAAGTCAAGTCTGCTGCGGCTATCTCTCCGTATTGCATCTATCTCTATGTACCTCACCATACATCTGCAGCCATCTCTACATTGCGGCAATCTCTCTGTACATCTCTGCATATCTGTGGCTATCTCTCCGTATTGCGGCAATCTCTCTGTTCCTGTCCGTATAGCCACTCTGTGGCTCTCTCTCTCCGTATTGCGGCTATCTCTCTGTGCCTCTCTTATACCTGCAGCTATCTCTCGGTATCGAGTTAGCTCACTGCACATCTGCAGCTATCTCTCTGTATCACAACTATCTATCTGCACCTCTCTGTATATCTGCAGCTATCTCTCTGTATTACAGCTATCTCTCTGTACCTCTCCGTATATCTGTGGCTATCATTCTGTATCACAGTAAATTCCATGTTCAATTCACTTTGCTTTTGTAAATACCTATCTTTAGCCTGCTATTTACACTGTTTAACACTTCACGACTACTACAAGGAAAACTGTTTAACACTTCATTTTTTTGGCCTATTAATCACATACCTACCAGAACTGGGGTCATTTCGCTTTGCACGTGAAAGCACATTTTCCATATCATGGAAAGCACCAACATTGAAAATATGTGATATTCATGTGCAAACATAACTGTGCAGTCCAAATTGTGAAATTAGGACTCATGGCAACAGGTGGTAAACACCTTGTGACGAATGTGTAATCACACGCATTCAAAGTAAAAACCCACCTGCCAATATTTCCACCAATAGGGGCATTTTGTCCATATCGCTGAGGGCCGCATTTGGATCTTCGCCGGGTTTCCACACCTTGGCTGGCTTTTTCTTACGCTTTCGTGGCTGGCTATCTGCTGGACGCCGACGGACATGGAACATGATTGACCCTGAATTGAAGAAGACGAAAAAATGGGATGTCGAATCAAGCGAAACGAAACACATCGATAAAAAAATTGAAAATAAAAAATGTACATCTAGATGCAAAGGGAATTGAGCGTTAGGAGCGAAGCATAGCCAGGAAAAGATTTCGGATTGCAACTGTGCCGCCACGGGGTCTGGGGCAGAGCCCCTGTAAAATTCTAAGGGGTGGAGACCCTGGCAGGCAGTCTGGGACAGTGCTCCAAGAGCATATTTTCAAGGCACATTTTCCAACTTCTGAAGTAAAAGAAATTTTGCTGTTAATTTTGGGCAAAAATTTGGTCCTTCTTTCTGAAAACGAGTCAAAAATTTGCCCCTTCTTTCTGAAAACGAGTTTTTTTCCTTTTGAAACATGCCACAGTTAAAGGGTTATAAAAACATAATTTCTTCCACACAGGCAAAAACATGATCCACTCCGTTTGACTTTTCTATCTGATGCCTTTCTGTGATTATTTTGCTCTCTGCAGAGTTTTTCTTTTTAAACTATCCTCCCAAAGATTTTTTTCTTTTGAAACTATCTCAATGACTGGGATGCTAGTCGCGGTAACAACAGGTTGCAAGTCGATGGCTGCAGTGTGATGGAGATTTGTTTTCATCATGTGGTTATGCTATTTTGTCTGAATGGACAATCTGAACACTCTGATGGGATTCAACTCATTGCTCCAAACAGCCTCGCCAGCTTTCAAAGCATTGCACGAACTGTTCCCCGTCACCTGTGAGCAGTGGTGGAGTCAGCACCTCCATTCGCTTCCATATTCCTAAATTTTGGAAGAAATTGCTGTACAACCATATTTGTTTCTGGAAGAGCCCTTAAAATTGCAGACCAGTTGATAATTTCGCCAGTTCTATCCACTTTATACACATACAAATCAACATACTAATCATACAAATCAGCTCATGGAGTGACCACTTTTTGGCATGAAGTGACCACTTTTTGAAAACACAACAAAAAGCTGCAAATTTTTATGGGGCTTCATCTCCCAAAGCCCCTTTCTAGCTAGTCCCTCGATTTTAACCGTACGCTCAGTGAACATCAAGATTCGTTCACCTCAATAAGTTTCTTACGAAAAGGCTCGTCACATCAACCTCTGAAAAACAGACATATTTCTTCTTGCTCACCCACTTGAAAGCTTTGCTTAACAACTGGATCAGCACAAGGGTTGTTTACATATTGGCATAGCTGTCATCACCCATTCACTAGCAATCTCATGTTTCTTCACTTGCCCAATAACAGGGATGTGGCATTCGTTGTTCAATCTAATCAAGATATGCACAGTGTAACTCAAAAGTCACCACACTGAGGGTGGATGTAACTGAAGTCAATGATGGTCCTGTTGTCACTGGTAGCAGGTCTGGTGATATTTCATAGTTATTTTTGGCAAAGTTGTCAGGGAGCATTTTGGTAGTAAACAAGGAGATTGTCTTAACGCTACCAAGAAGTCCACAAATAGCAGCTTTATCATCAATATCCCTACATATGACCAATCTCTTCACAACCGTGGGAACATAAGCAACTTGCATTGAATGGGAACAGCCGCAAGGAACCTGACTGCGACCAATCAAATATCCCCAATAAAACTGGGTGAGAAATGTTAAGGGGGAACTCAAGATCATGGAAAACCAGAATTTGGTGCTCATATTGCACATGCTTGTTGAATCATCATTGCATGGTGGCAAAGCACACACCAACTTCCGCCGTGTTTTCCTTTAGAGTGAATTTTCCCCTTTTCCATTTTACCCTATCATCATATATCCAGATAAACACAGAACCAACCCAGCAAGACTTCATATTGGCAGTTTCTCCTTCGGGAACTTGAGAATATCCAGGGACCCATCATAGTTTGGAGCACAACATGGGGTGCTTCGGTCCAGATGTCAAACTGAACATCAATTCTTGATTTAAAACAGTCCACATTATGACAATGAAAGACTCACAAGCTTGTTACAGACTTGACAAGACAAAGAGTTGAGAGGTTTCAATACATACTACTTAGCTTATTTGAAGCATGACAAAGATAAGCATTGGGAGAAGTTCAAATAAGCAAATTGAAAACAGCTGCATTCCACATTGCAACTTGTAATAAATGGCTGTATTCCCCATTGCAACTTGTAATAAATGGCTGTATTCCCCATTGCAACTTGTAAAAATGGCTGCATTCCCCATTGCAACTTGTAATAAATGGCTGTATTCCCCATTGCAACTTGTAATAAATGGCTGTACCCCCCACTGCAACTTGTAATAAAAGGATGTATTCCCCATTGCAGCTTGTATAAATGGCTGTATTCCCAATTGCAACTTACCTCCAGGTTCAACTCAATAACCAATTATTGAATAGATGGATTTGTGTTGCGAAAACTTCATTTCTATGCACAACACTTTATTTCTTTTCCGTTGTTGTGCAAGACGCATGTGTCTTTTGCATTGGCTATTGAGTTGAACCTGAGGCTGAGTTGCAATGGGGAATACGGCTAAGACAAGCGTATTTGAAGCTTAACAAGGTACTCAAACAAATTGGAGAAGTCCAAAGGAACGAAAATTGAAATAAGAAAGCCAATTGCACTTTCATTCAAGATACTGGATGCATGAGAATAACAACACCGATCAGAATCTGGTGAAAGCCATTGGTGTCCACATGTAAAAAATAATCTCAACTCACTTTATAAGCTTTTTTCAAAAAAAAAAAAAAACATATTAAATTTACCCTGAATGAAATTTTCATTTTTTAAATTAGGCAGTGCAAGAAAATTGCAGTGAAAAAGGGAATTAATTGTCCGATGCCAAGAAAACAAGGTATTGTTAGCAGTGAAAAATCTTTCAAAGTTTAACTTCTTACTTTTTTTGCTGCTGACTGTAAAAAAGGTCAACACCAGGCTTTTCAACTCTTCAATGGACAAGTCCATGAGAATCCAACAATCCATTATGGAACAAATTAAGAGCATATTTGAATGATTTTATCCAACATGAAAGGAAATTAATGAAAGGAAATTAGATCGGGTATGTAAATCGTTTCGACCCGCAAGAACAAAAAAATAGACCCTGTGAAATCCCTTTACCAAATGTGAAGTGGCTAATTGAGTTCATGTGCATCCTCTACCCAACATACCTGGGGTGTCCCATAAGTTCGCAGCCCAACCCAGATAAAATAATTATTTTTTGAGAAATTGCCTCCATTGTCAATGCATGGTTTTGCAATCGAGAAATGCGACACTGCTTATATGAGTAGTTATTGCAATAGCTGAGAAGCAAGTTTGTTTGACTCCATCCGGCCGCTCAAAAGAGCCTCTTTTCTGTTTCGGTTGAAACTGATTTTATGATTCCTGCACATGTCGATGATTTTGGAGTGTGGCAAGATCTGTGAAATATCCGTAAAGGATGGCGAAAAAAGTTAAAATCTGCTTCAAGAAAAAGCAGTCCCAGCAATGTCGGTTGTCGATGAAAGCACTGCATTGTTGTATCAACACATCCTGTGTTTCACAAATCCAACACACCTAACCTAACCCAACACGAGCAAACTAATCTAGTGTCATCAAATCCAGCTGTTGTATCAGTGGAAGCAGACGGGAATCGGGGGAATTAGCTTTTGGAGGAATGCTTTATCAGTTCCAGGTCCAGCGAACAGGCCAGGTCTTCTCTAAATATCTCGGGCCGCGAACTTTTGGGACACCCCACGTAACAGAATAAGAACATTATAATCTTTTTACCCAGAGTGAAATCAATTAAAAGCATTTTAATCCTTTTCCTTAATGCTTCAGGAAATCAATGACATTCAGAAACAATCACTAAATTATTACGCTGCAAACTGCAGTCAAAGGAAACCCTCTTGTAAGTACTAGACACAAAGCTTTTAAGAGCAGAAAATTTGCCAACTTTTCTAAATGCCAAACAACAAACTGGACACTAGTCAGTCGGATGAATGAAAGCATTCACCTCTACGCACACGAGGTACCTACAGGGTGTCCCAATAAAAAGGTAAGTGAACGCAAAACACTTTTTTGTAAATGTTGAATTTGTTATTTATTCATCCAGCATTCGAACTTCTGACCTTCTGAGGTGATGAAGGTAACTCACCTTCACAATTCCAGAAGGTCAAAATTTCGAATGCTTGATAAAATCAATAAAAAATTTAACATTTACAAAAAAAGTGTTTTGCGTTCACTGATCTTTTTATTGGGACACCCTGTACATACACGATTCCATGAGAAACAACCTGGTAAAAGCAAGCCACTTTCAGACATGTCAATGAAAGAAATAATGACATTTATGAAAGAGAGGGATATGCAATGCAGGCCTGGAAGTAGAAAGGGGTAAGAAGAGGACGGAAATGGGCCTAATGGAAAGGGCAATAAATCAATAATTGGCCATTATAAAAAAGGGCAAAGAAAAACGTTTTTGAAAAGAAATCGAAAAGACTATTTTATAGCATAAATAAAAGATGGAAAGCAAGTTGAAAGTGGACATTCAAACTCAACAACAGATTTTTCGCAGGGTACAGATAATGCAACCACCAAGCCCACCCATCCTGGAAACCATCCATACTGGTTGTTTGGGAAAAACCGCGAGATCGGGTCCATGCTGCACCGATGTTGCACAAAGGTGGGTACGACACAACAGACATTGATTAAGATTCCAGAAATTGCAGGTTCCACTCGACTCAGACTCCACAAGTGTACAGTGCTGGGAAAATTAATGGAACCACACATGCAATTTAAATGCAGTTTCTGTAGTCAATGATACATTTGATTCTGCGACGAAAATTTTGCACCAAAATTTTTCCTTTGTAGTCCAACCAAATGAAGAAAAAAAAAATCGAAAGTGCTTTTTCCAAAATAAATGCAATAAAATTGTTGAAACAAAACTTGTGAAACAGATGTCACAACACGTTGATGAAACACGGACACTTTTTTCTATGTGAAAAAAGGACGCAAGTAAACGAACGTTTCGGAGGCAACACCATTTCTGCCATTTAACTTATGTTAGTGGCTCCATTAATTTTCCTGATGCTGTACCTCTCTGAGAACTGCTGCCTCCCACTCAAACTCCGTTCCCCAAAATACACCTCTCTGAAAACCGACGACTGCAGCACGGTAATGGCAATTGATGTCCCCAGTGCCAATTTATGTCCAGCAAACTGACAATGAAAATGGAAAGTAGAAATGGAAAATTAGAGCGTAGTAAAAAGCAGGAGAGAAAAACTCCAGTGATAGTATTTCTGGTAATCCTTCAGCTGAGACTGACGAATAAAGGTGCAGTAGCGTTGTTACGAGAGAGTGGGGACTCCACCCAACTACAGTCGTCAAAGCCAGCTGTGTATATTTTGTATGTAGAATGGGAGCAAACTCACAAATCTGATAAAAAAAAGTGACAGGTAACTAACTAACTGTCCCTTAAAAGGGTAAACAAACGTGAGCCTAGATGGCAAATATGCATTTTTTATGAGGAGGTGGCAGGCTGACAATGAACCCACCCATCCAGAATAATATCATGCTATTTGGTTCCTAGAGTTGCTGGATAGCAGAACAAAAAACTTGGGGAGAAAAAGGAAGCAAAGAGCTGGGCCATGTTTTAGTGCAACTCCGAAAGAAAAGACAAATGTGTACACAGTACAGGGTGTGCGAAAATAAAAAAAAGGAGATGGGACATGGGAGGGGGACTTCAAGACTAGGTTGGAATTCCTTGCAACATGGGTAAGATGGAATGGGAACAATGTCAAATTGCCAGTCATTAATTATTCATACAACCTGTGTGAAATATTAAGGACACCTGTGCCATTGTTCTCAGAGCTCTACGGGGGCCTATTACAATCTAAGCTGCAAGAGCATACTGCTCTTTGTGGACATCCTGTCCTGTTTTATTTTTTTCATTTGTCGGGCGTTATCAAGCCCTGATCTGCGGACTGCTCGGCGTGAATAAAATTCGCCTTGAATCAGCAGTTTGCGATTTGAAATATCCTATTTTTTCGTATATGAGGGCAACCTGCTGTTGGGCCCGGCGCGGCCAAGGCAAAGTCCCTCGCATTAGAAAGCTCGTAAAAACATGCTCGGCCCTTGCAAATCAAGGCAGGCGAGCATAGGAGAGGTCACCGCGGAAGCCGGGACCGGCCGCTGTCGGAGTCAGGTGATTCCAGTGCGGGCGCGGTAAATGGAGGAAAAGAAGAAGCCCGCAGCCTAAGACCGAGCCAAAGAGCCGGCAGCCTAAGACGGAGCCAAAGAAGAAGCCCGCAGCCTAAGACGGAGCCAAAAGAGCCCGCAGCCTAAGACGGAGCAGAGAAGAAGCCGCGACCCAACAACTTGGTCAGCCTCTCCGGTCACCTGCCGGCCCGTTGCCGAAGCGGAGCCTCTCCCTTTTATCCCAATGCCTTGACCCACCGCCATGCAAACGCAAGCTGGAGTGGCGGTATATAAATTAAAGGTGCTGCTAACCACGCCTCTGGCAGTCCGAAGCCTGCAAGCGTCCTTTTTTGGCGTGAGTTGGGACGGGCAGTCACCATAAAAATACTAAGGAGACTCTACTCCACGAATGGCGCCCGAACGGGGACCCACGTGGGACGGTGGTTCTTCTGTAGTATAGCGGTAAGTATCCTCGCCTGTGACGCGAGAGACCGGGGTTCGATTCCCCGCAGGGGAGCCCCATCCCATAAGTGGCGTCCAACTAAAGTAACCCCAATAAAATGCAAGTCTGGTGATTTTAATAGAAAGAAGTAAAAAAATGTTACTGCCTTGGCTGCCGTGGGGGGTA
>JASGXE010006839.1:0-20180 GCA_030068105.1 Sinentomon sp. SZTP_YWyxl | reverse complement strand
AGGATGATCAAACACGACATGTAAAACCTACGCGAGGATAATGAATTTGCGACGAATGGATCCATGCCTGGGTTTTTCACACCGTGTGTGATCGGCATAACATGAGGATTATTTCAGCAGGACAATTCCTTCATTGAACGGACATCAATGGCGTGCAGACACTTATTCAAACTGTGACCTCTTCAGAGAAGCGACTTTTGTCATTCAAGTCGATTGGTTTTATTACTTTGTTGCTATTCGTCGTTGATGACGTCGAGTTTGGCCCAGCTGACGTCACTGTTGTAGTCCGAATGGGGTGCGTTACTGCTTCGCCCATTGCAGCCGCACTGAGGGCGAGGCCACTCGAAACGATATACGGAGAGCAAAGGCAATCGTCGAAGTTTGTATCACAGATTGGGCAACGGCTGTCCGACGAGTCTTGGCTCCTCCCCTTTCTGGGTTTGCCCCGCCCCCTGGATCGTTCGGAATAAGCGTCGCCGTCGCCGCACAAATTCTGAAACCTGTCTGAACAGCCACTTGAGGTTGACGTCCGTGCCCCGTGTCCCCTCAGGGCACTGACGTTCAATTCATGGCTAAACGGGGCGAGCGCACATGACACCACGCCTCCAAGCTCCTCCCCCTGGGAGAATTCGCTTGTCAATGGGGATATATTCGCCGAAGGAGTGTCCAGATTTCGACATCGTGTGTAGTCCTCTGATCGGTTCGACAGAGACCTGTGAAGCGTCGTTTGGTCCGGGTCGTTCATGGGCGACTGCGGGGCAGAGCTTAAACTGCTGCTGTTAACGATTCGTGTGTCGGAGAGAGGCGACCTCAGGTCATTTGGGTGTTGAACTTCGAAATCGACGTTTGCAGCCAATGTCGTCCCAACGATTTGGTCCGTTACAATGGACAGGGCCTCATTCAGGCTCTGGCGCGACAGTGTCATGTTCAACGCCTCCATCATGTCGAGTTCCATTGAATTTCTCCTCGAGGGGGCGGTCCCGTTGTCGTTGACTCCTCCCTCGCAGAAGTCGCTGACCAATACGTGGTTGTTGTGATTGGCGGAACCGCCCACCGCGGCCTTCTGCATTGCGGCTATCTTGGCGGCGAGGTGCGGGTTTCCAAGGCGCAAGTTCTGTTCCCTCAGCAGCTCGAGTTGGTTGTAGAGGCGGCTGAATGCTTCCTGAAAATGAACAGAAACAAATTAGGTTCTAAAGGGTTTTTGGACCACAGGAATCGAAGTTGGCCAGCGTCTCACTTTCACAATAAACAACAATCCAAAAATTTCGTTTTTGCAAAAGTGAGCATGGTCTAAAAGCAGCTCAAATTGGGCAAAGTCTGCAACAGCTCAAATTGGGAACAGTCTGAAAGCAGCTCAAATTTAACGCAGCCTGCAGTCTGAAAGCAGCTCAAATTGTGCATAGTATGGAAGCATCTGAAATTGGGCATGGCCTGAAAGCAGCTCAAATTGGCAGTCTGAAAGCGGGTCAAATGGGGCATAGTCTGAAAGCCGCTAAATCTGGCAAAGTCTGAAAGCAGCTCAAATTGAGATTGATCTGAAAGCAGCTCGAATTGCTGGGCACCGTCTGCAGGAGCTCAAATTGGGAACAGTCTGAAAGCAGCTCAAATTGGACATAGTCTGCGCGCCTGAAAGCAGCTCAAATTGGACATAGTCTGCAGTCTGAAAGCAGCTCAAATTGGACATAGTCTGCAGTCTGAAAGCAGCTCAAATTGGACATAGTCTGCAGTCTGAAAGCAGCTCAAATTGTGCAGATATCTGAAAGCATCTGAAATTGGGCATGACCTGAGAGCATCTAAAATTGGACGTGGTCTGAAAGCAGCGCAAATCGGGCACAGTCAGAAGATGCTAAAATTGGTCAAAATGTGAAAGCAGCTCAAATTGGGCACAGTCTGAAACAGCTCCAACAGCCAAAACAGTTCGTCAGGCAAAAACGATCAATGTAAATAGTGTTAATGAGCATATGCGTTCAAAGAGAATAATTACGAATATTTGGTCGTAAATGAGAGAGAAAAGGTTCAAGACAAGAATTGTGAAAATGTCGAGTCTGGCTGGAAATCAATGGTTTTGAGACGGACATGCAAGCAGAACAGTAAAAAAAAGAGTCAGAAGTCGACACCAAAGCGGTCATTATTTTTAAAATTGGCTTCTGCGTTGAGCCTTGCATCGGGGTCATGTCGCAATGCAATTTAAAGAGAGACTTTCCAACAGTCCTGAAATACAGGCCTTTTGTTTTAAATTGCTGCCGAAGGTATACTGGGTCCGAGCAAGGTGACCTGACTTCATAATTATTGCCACAGAAAGGTTGTTCTCTTTGCAGAATATTTGCTGGTTTTCTGGTATAGCAGCCACGTACATGTGGACACGTCAACTTCGGTGACGTTTTCCGTAGCAACAGACCGACACCAATCAGTGGGTTGACAACAAACCACACGAGGTTGTTGATTGTAATGTTTCGCTGTTTTTAATAGCCCTTACGGGGACATGAATGACCTCTGTTGCATCTGGGAGTTTGCCCGGATTGTTAAAGCGCACCTTCTCCAATGTCACGTTTTGAGATGGGCTATCGGGATATCGGATGAGATGGGATATCGGAGGCAACGCTGACACCGCCTTTATGAGGTAAATCCGCTTTATGAGGTAAATCCGCCAAACTGATTGAAAAATGAAATAAGCGGAATAGAAACGAGAGCTTTTGTTCTGTTGCGCTAATGCAAAACTTTTCTGCTCATCTGTATGAATATCTCCATGTAATGTGGAAACAGGGGACAACTGTATTCTAAGGAAGGAAACAAGATAGATTAAAAACGAAGGAGCTGTACCTACTTGACAGTGAGGAATCGCGCTTTACCAGTTCTTGCCCGTTCTACCATACGTGGCTAAGAAGCCTTGACTTTGCTCCACAGCAAGAATAGACTGCAGCACTCAGGCTATTAAAAAGCCAAAGCCTGTAATTAGTGTCTTCGAAAAGGAGTTTTTTTCCTCCTTGCTCCTTGAGCCTCAATATTACCTCATGCAGGTGGCTTGTTTTGTAAGAGCAGATTCTTAAGGAACACCCAATCCCTTTCGACAGCACATAGAGCATACATACGGGATGTTGCCTGTTTCCACGGTACATGCGTGGAGGCTTTTACGCAGATGATCAGTTGTTTTGCATTGGCGCAACAGGTCAAAAACTCTCGTTTCTATTTCGCATATTTTATTTTACTTTGGCTGATCGAAAAACAGTCCAAAATCCCATCGTTGTTGCATTTTTATTGCAATGGAGCGGGCAATTTAGCGGTGCTACAAATAAAAAAAAAACTAATGTAAAGTCGAATAAAGGGTCGTTCCGTACAGGTTTGTACTTCAAATGGAATGGCTGTTCATGTGCTGTCGGCATTTAAAATGTTTCCATGCATTTTTCAACTTACCTTTGACGAAATACCTCATTCGTATTTCATGATTGACGAATTGGGTTGATGGAATAATGTCTAATTTTTAGGCCGTCTAATTTTTTAGGTCAAATTTTACGTCAAACCGGAATAACGTCTAACCGGAATAACGTCTAACGAAATAACGTCTAACCGGAATAACGTCTAACCGGAATAACGTCCAATCGGAATAACGTCTAACCGGAACAGTGTCCAACCGGAAGAACGTCTAACCGGAATAACGTCTAATTTTTTAAGGTCAAAAATGACGGCGTGTCGCCTGGTGGTAATTGCATACAACATTGCCAGAGATTATTTCACGCTGGGTGCTGGATTCTGATAACCAATCTGAGCTGACCCAACCTAACTTTTCATAATCTAATCTAACCTGCCTAACCCAACCAAACCTAACCTAACCTAACCTAATCTTTGCCTGACCCAACCTGGCCTCCTCAAATTCTGTGTATCTGGCATATTCCGTGTCGAAAATCTGGCAACATCGCATTTTGCACTTTTTCAGATGCCAAATTGTAGGTACGTTATTCCGGTTAGACTTATTCCGGTTAGACGTTATTCCGATTAGACGTTGTTCCGGTTAGACGTTATTGCGGTTAGACGTTATTCCGGCTGGACGATTCCTGTGAGACGTTATTCCGGTTAGACGTTCGAAAAATTAGACGTTATTCCGATTAGACGTTATTCCGGTTAGACGTTATTCCGGTTAGACGTTCGAAAAATTAGACGTTATTCCGATTAGACGTTATTCCGGTTAGACGTTATTCCGGTTAGACGTTATTCCTGTTAGACGTTATTCCGGTTAGACGTCCGAAAAATTCGACGTTATTCCGATTAGACGTTATTCCGGTTAGACGTTATTCCGGTTTGACGTAAACTTGGACCAAACAAAAATCAGACGTAATTCCACGCACCCGAAGAATTGATTTGTCGTTTTCAGACGCGAATGCATCGTCTGCTAACACAAAATAATTTTGCAATTGTTGTCTCGGAGTGAAAAGGTATATCCGTGTATTCGTAGGAGTACGCCGTGAAAATCGGTGTTTCAGGGATGTCATTTCAGGTTTTCCTAGGAGGGCAAACTCTCAAGTTTGGAGCTGGGCAACGACCCAGACGGGGGTCTGGGGGCTCAGCCCCCGGAAGCTGAAGAATAGTTGAAATTGTGGGCTCATTTGGGGTCCAATATTTGTGTTCTTGAGGTCAAATGTCCCACCAGGGTGAACCAAAAGCACATGCCAGGGGACATTGCAAGCGAGCCATCGGGGGCATTTCTCGCCATGGAGGGGCAGTCGACCTCCTGCCTCCCTTAAATGATGTCCCTACTGTATTTTGCCATTAAACACGACAACTTGAAAATCTATTGTCCGATTTGACCCAAATTGGAGTTTTTAAAAAATGGGACATGACAACACGCTCTGCCGATCGACTTGCCTGCACATCGTCTCCCATCACGGCTCCGCTGGTGCTCGTGACCGTTGAACCAGGTGGCTGATGGTACTGTCCGAAAGGAGGGGTCATCATCTTTGATTTGGACGACGACGATATGTACTTTTTGGTCTGTGACTTCGGAAGGCTACTCATCATACTCTCGTCCTTCTGACCTTCGCCCCTGATCACCAAATACAGCTAAAGGTACGAGTAAGAGGAACGTAAAGGAGGTGAGGTACGCAAAGAGATAGGAAGGTACGAGGGAACATCAACTGTGTCACAAAAAGACCGGAACAGGATGAGCATCTGCTGTCAGTGAAACGGGCAATTCCAATTATTGAATCCGTTTTGAGAAAAAGGGCATAATTCCACTTTTTCCCGGTTCTGAGTTCGATGTCGTCCATGATCTCTGTTCATCCCAGTGATGCTTCACATAAAAAGGCACATTTTTGTTGACTCCAAATGGATCTATGGAGTCTGTGAGAAAAACATTTTTTTCTGGAAAAGAACATAAATCCATGAAATATGCCGTTGTTCCTACCACCACATGCGCAGGATGTTAGGCGCGAATATTTGTGAGTTCGGGTGTAAATTTTGCACACGTCATCAGATTCCCCACCTGCTTACATGCCGTTTTGCAAGTTACGGCAATTTCCGGTTCAGGAACTGACGGAATCAGTGCAATCGTCAGCATTTAAAAGTTGCGACTGATGAGATTTTAACAAATACTTCACGTTTGCAAAAATTGAAGATCCTCTTCGATAACCGAGGTAAGAATCTGACACCTCTGGAAAGCTTTGTTGCAAACTGGCACTTTAATTTTTACCGCCTGCATATGCGTGAAAAGTTTCGATAGGAAAGCCTCTAGGACCCGAACCGACGGCTAAAAGTAGGTAGCTTCACCGTATACTGGTGTGAACCGGCCCGATTTTGGCCATGAGGTGCATACAGATAAGCTCGAAGGTCAACTGTCTTTGCGTAACTTTTTCGGCTTCACTTTGCATTCAAAGTACGAGGGTCATTCAAGTTGCTCTAGCCCTGACCAACTTCCAGGCCAGAAATCACCGATTTGTTTGTAGTTCCTTATTTCTATATCCTTTTCAGGAAGCCACACAAAATTTGGGTGCAAAGAAGACCATTTTTCATTTCTGCATGGAGATTCTTTTAAAACCATCTGGAAACTGCACTTTGATGCATTTGCACCGATTCCATTTTTTGCTCAATGTCTGGTTTTTCTCATCTTTCGTGAGTCAAGGCTGCAAAGTGCTTTCACCGCTCGAAATCTCTCCTGGAATAGCAAACACAAGTTCTATCAACATCTTTCAGTGAGAGATTTCGAGCGGTGAAAGCTGTTTGCAGCATTGACTCACGAAAGATGGATGCAGATATTGTGGACCCAGCCGACACCTGCGAGTCATCCTACGATCGGTGCAAAGCGAAAGTTGATGCATTGGAGGACAGAGTAAGATTTCTTGATTCCATGTTGGCCAAAGTAGAGCAAAATATCAATGATAAGCTTGGCCCGACAACCGGCGTGAATCCATCACACGCATGTGTTGCCAATGAGACATATTTGTCAGCCTCAGATGTCGTCTCAACCCCCACCACTTTGATGTCCTTGATAATGGGCGCCTCTTCCTTGCTTGAACAGGCCAAGGCATACGCTGTTGGAGCGCCTGCAGCCGGCTCTGCTCTGCACAAACCAGTGATGAGAGAATGGCTGCCCGCCAACCCCTCATCTGATCAGATCCCTGCCTCCATTCCTGCTCCAGTCAAGAGCAAGAAGAATCCTTCCTCAGCAAAGAACAAGAAAAGTGCTGTTGGTAAAACTTCGAGCGCCCCTCCGGCCCTTCAAACATCCAGAATCACAGTCAACAAGACGAACAACAAGTCCACCAGCAAGCAGAGCAAGCAGAGTCCGAACGATGGGGGCTTTGATGAACTTACAACGCCTGCTCCAGCCATTCATGACGCCGCAGTTCTGAATGGAAAAATGTGTTGAAGAAGAAGGGAAAGGTGGCGCCTCTTCTGCAACAGCCCCGGCACCCCCAACTCATCTGCCTGTCGAAGTGGTTGACCATGACAGAGCTGCTCAATTCTTTGGGTTTCGCGATTTGAGCCGCAAACCAATAATTGTCAACAAACCAAAATCTGCAATGTCGGTTGACACACTAGTTTTCGGCGATTCAATAGTTCGGAACTGTTCGGATCTGAGCAACAATTCTCATTCTGCGGTCATCTGCATTCCTGGTGCCAAGGTGGCTCATCTGGCGAAAGAACTGCCGTCCGTTCGAGGTATTCTGGGCTGCATTCCGAAGCGGATAATCTTTCATGTTGGCACTAACAATTGGATGCAGTGGCAATCGGAGAATGAGATTGCCTCAGCGACGAGGTACCTGGTAATGTATTGTAAATATTTGTACCCGTCTGTAAATATCACTGTGTCTGGAGTGATTGGTCTCCGTGATACCTTGCCATATCAAATTGAAAATTTGAACAGTCGCATTCAGGCTTCAGTCATGTCCTTAAACCGTGCTCTTAACAATTGTGTAAACTTTGTTGATTGCAATGTTTTTCTGCCCCTTGAGCGCTGCTGGGGCCGTGATGGCATCCATCTTAATCGTCTTGGCAGTCAAATTCTTGGAATGTTTTTTTAGACCAAGCTATGAGGGGGTAAATGATCTTGGCTTGTCCTTAAATCCACTATCGGAACCCCTAAGGCCTGAAAACATATCACCACAGAGCGAACCTAATGATCAGCAAACGAGATTCGAAAGCTCTAGTATGCTTTCTTATCACGTTGATGGATGGAACCCTCAACTTATGGAATCTGTAAGCCTATGCCGCAACAGCAATACCGTAACAGTTTGTCAGGCGGGAAAACATTTTCGAATCCTGATGAGTAATTTTAGAAGTCTGAAAAACAAAACCGTCCCATTTGCGTCTCTGGTTGAACTCCACTCAGCCGATATCGTTGTAGCAGTGGAGACATGGCTTTCCGCTGAAAATAAAAACAACGAAATCTTCCCCACTAACTTCGATATCCATAGACGCGATCGGGGCGGTGGCGGCAGGGGAGGTGGGATCGCTTTGTGTGTTGACTCAAAATATCAAAGCGATATCGTCTTCTCAGATCCAGTATATGAGTTCCTACTTTGCAAAATAGCCAGCCTTGAGCCGGCATTTCACATCTTTGTGCTTGCGTTCTATAGGCCTCCAGGTTCCGATTCAGGGTTCTTCGACGCGCTGGATAGATGCCTTACAGAATACAAGTTTCTTAAGAAGTTTAACGTCCCGCTACTCTTGTTGGGCGACTTAAACTTGCCCGACATTAATTGGACCAACTATTCCGTGGCAACATCTCCTGAGTATGGGATCGTGATGAACAAAACCTGCCTTGCTTTCATTAGCAAATTGGACTGTGGCAATGCAACCACCATCCCACTCGAGGAAATCACATTTTAGATGTCGCCCTCGTTAGGCCTTGGGACGTGGTCATGAACTGTGAAGTTGAAGACGGTATTTCCGACCACTCTATTCTAATGCTTGATATAGGTTTCCTCAAGTCCACCACTAAACCATTAAGGAAACGTGTATTCTGTTATGCTAAATCCGATCGGATAGAAATGAGAAATTTCCTGCTTTTAAAGTTAGGTGCCTTCCAATCAGTCGCTTTATCGGGAGCCTCTTTGGATCTTCTTTGGGAATGTTTTACCAACATCGTATTGGAGGCTGAGACTCTTTTTGTTCCAATTAAAACAAAATTGCAGACAAGCGCTCCCAAATGTCCCTGGGCTTCACTTGATATGCTGCTTCAAAAAAGGAGGTTGCGGCAACTGTTTAGGCGGAGAAAACTTTCATCTGCCCACTCTCTTGCTTATAAGAAGTCGTTTGCAACCTATTCCAAAGCTAAATATAAAGCTCTGCATGCTTTCTTTCGCTCCTTCATCTCCCGGAACGACGGAGGGTCAGATAAATTTTGGCGCTTTAATAAATTCAGGAGAAACCAGCGCTCTACCATTCCTAATCTTGAAACAGGGGCCCTGCGGACAATACACCTGATCCTCAGAATTCTCTAGCGAAAGCTGAGATATTGAACAAAACGTTTGCCAACGTATTTGTCGAGGATGGTGTCCCGATGATTCCGCAGGGCCCTTGCTTCTCAAATGGTAGCGGGCCTGCTCTTTCTGAGACCATGATTATCAACAGGATCATAAAAATGAAAAACAAAGTTGCTGAAGGGTCAAGCCAAGTTAGCATCAACATGTTAAAATTGCTGCCTGATGTATTCTCTAAGTATCTCATTATTCTGTTTAATGCTTGTTTAACAGAAGGGGATATCCCGTTGAGATGGAAAAAATCTGTGGTTGTGCCAGTCTTTAAGAAGGGTAAACGCTCCAATCCCTTGAATTACCGTCCAATCAGTCTTCTGGAAACATGTTCTAAAATTCTTGAGTTTCTTTTGGCCAACCATATTCGGTCATTCCTCGATTCGGCCAATATGCTATCCCAGACGCAGCATGGGTTTCGACCAGGGTTTTCTTGCACGACCCAATTGACAGCGCTTGTGCAGGAACTTTCTCTCGCCTTGGATCGTGGCTCGAAAGTGGATGCCATTATGATCGACTTTTCTAAAGCCTTTGATACTGTTAGCCACTCAAAACTTTTGGAAAAGTTGACGTTCATGGGTCTTGATCAAATTACACTACGGTGGATTAAAGGTTATCTTTCAAATCGAAACCAAGTAGTAAGGGTGGACGACCAATTTTCTCTCCCGAGGCCAGTCACTTCTGGAGTCCCTCAAGGCAGCATATTGGGACCCCTTCTGTTCATTATTTATGTAAACGATCTGCCGGATTGCATCAATTCTGCAGTCAGGCTGTTCGCTGATGATTGCCTCATTTATAGGGAGATTTTTTCCAACGAAGATAATGAAGCCCTACAAAACGACCTCATTGCTGTCGGTAATTGGTGCAACGCCTGGTCAATGGATTTAAATGAAAATAAGTGTTCCTTTATCAGATTTTCCAATAGTCGCTCTGAGTGTGGGATTGGTACTCCCTGAATGGGCACAATTTGCTCCCCTGCAATGAAGTTGTTTACTTGGGTGTTAAATTAAACTGCAAGCTGGACTGGGCAAGTCATGTGAATATGATTTCAAATAAGGCATCCAAAGCCCTTTACTTTGTTAAAAGAAATTATAGGAAATGCCCTGTACAGATTCGGGAACTCTCTTATCTCTCTATAGTGCGTCCTATTCTGGAATATGCCTCTCCAGTGTGGGATCCCTACCTGATATCGCACTGTAAAGTTTTAGAAAAGGTTCAGCGTAGAGCGGCACGTTTTGTTGTTGGGGACTACAAGCGAACAAGTAGCGTGTCCGCCATGATTGAGAAATTGGGTTGGAGCACACTCGCCGAACGCAGGAAAGTTCAGAGGCTTCTATCCTTTTTCCTGATTTTGAGTAATTCTGGAGGTTGGGGACATTGCATGAAACACATCAAGTTGCCAACTTTTTTTTCACGTAACGACCATTTGTTCAAAGTCAGATCCTCACCAGTCAAGAGAGATGTTGGAAAGTTTTCTTTCATCAATAGAACGTCGGTTGAGTGGAACAAGCTTCCTCACTCTATTTTCGAGCCCCCACTGACTTTGGAAATCCTCCGCAACAGAATTACTCAATCTCTACACACCGTGACTCAGACAGAAACTCAAACTTCATCACTCTAAAGGACTCCTGTAGTTTGAGTATCTGTTTGTGGGGAAAATCTCATCGCCTACCCTGGTCAACAAAAAGATGTTTTTTACTGTACTTTGTCGATATTGGATTTTATGATATTCGTTTTCATAGTGATTTAAATGAGAAATGGTTTCCTTTTTTTTTCGATTGACATTTTGATGATTGTACCATAAGAATGTATGATAATGGGGCAACCCAAAAATACAGATAATTTGAATTGAATTGAATTTGAATTGAATTGAAAGATGAGAAAAACCAGACATTGAGCAAAAAATGGAATCGGTGCAAATGCATCAAAGTGCAATTTGCAGATGGTTTTAAAAGAATCTCCACGCAGAAATGAAAAATGGTCTTTTTGCACCCAAATTTGGCGCAGCGTCCTAAAAGGGATATAGAAATAAGGAACTACAAACAAATCGGTGATTTCTGGCCTGGAAGTTTGTCAGGGCTAGAGCAACTTGAACGACCCTCGTATAATTCGGCTCGGATCTGAAATGCGGGTTGAAATGATCAGAAACGCGGGTTCATCTCTGCGAACGCGGGTTGATCAGAACGCGAAATGATCGGAAACGCAGAAAAAATTTAGAAAAGCGGGTTGAAAAGATAGAAAATGCGGGTTGAGCGGATCAGGAACGCGGGTTGATCTGAACGGGTTGATCAGAACGTAAAATCATCTGATTCATCAATGATCATTTGAATTCATCTGATGACGCGTCGTAAAGGATACGTCAAAAATGATAAAATGGAACCGCACTTTAAAAGTTATTTTTAAGTGATACGCTCGATTTTTTTTCAGTGTAGGCCTTACCTTGCTGCCGAAGATGAGAGCAAGAAGCAGAGTGGTTGTTAGCTGGGTGTGGCAGAAGTAGATGAGGTACAGGAGATCCGGATTGGCCGACGACTTTAAAAATAATCTGAAATACACAGTCGAAAGAAAAACATAAGCTCAGGCAGCAGGAAAAATCGATAAAACAAAAAAGGAAAAGTGAAAATCTATTTTTGAGAAATTCATGAAGTTGCATCTCGCAGTCGCGCAGACCACTGTTGCAGTGGCGGTCCCATGTGGGAAAACTTGGAAATCATCACGTTGGACTCAGTCTCGGACTCAATCATCAAAATCGACTAAGCACCACTTGGAATCAATCATATGAATTTATTAACACTTGGACTCATCATTTATTAGGTCTTGGACTCAACCATCCAATTGGACCCAGTAGCTTGACTCAATCATCAATGGACCAGTACCGCGACTCAATCATCAATATGGACCAGTACCTGGACTCAATCGTGAAAATGGACCCAGTTCCTGGACTCATTCATCAAAATGGACTCAGTCCCTGTAGTCAATCATCAAAATGGACCCAGGACCTGCAATCATCAAACTGGATTCAGCACTTTTACTCAATCATCGAAACGTACCCGGCACTTGGACTTAATTATCAAAACGGACTCTGCACTAAACTTGAACTCTAATCACTAAACTTGGACTCAGCCCTTGGAACAAATCACAAAAATGGACTCATCCCTCGGACTCAACAATCAAAACGGACTCTTGGACTCAAAATGGCAATTAATTTGTCAGGGACGTGGTTTCAGTTTCTCACCCGACTTTACCTCCGAGGTAAGCGATGTTAAAGTACCATCTACTTTACCTCACAGGTAAAGCAGATGGCCGTTTAGCATTGCTTACCTCGGAGGTAAAGTTACCTGTCAACTGGATCTCGCCGCCGTCGGTCTTAATTTGAAACGACAAGTTTACATACAAACATAGCATCACAATCTGAAAATCAAAGGCCTTTTCCAAATCGTTCGAGTGCACTGGGGTCCACTGATTAAAGAATGTGATGAAAGATGAAGAAAGAAGATTGATTGAAGAACTGATTGAAGAAATATGTGATTAGAAGAATTTTGCGGAACTTTCAGAAGGCACTGTAGCACTGGCATAGCTCACTTTCACGATTTCCAGTGGCTCCACAGGGGTCGCATTAAACCAAACCTTTCGCTTTTGAGGTCGAATTCTTCCACGGCAGTTCCAAACATTTTCGCCGGTCAAGGTCTCAAACGCCAAAAAAGAAAGAGTGTGCTGGCGAGTGGGAATTGTAGGATAGAGAGAGGGTGGTGATAGCTACACTGGGGATTGTAGAGGGAGTGAGAAGGTGGACGAGGAGGGTGAGGGAGGGTGAGGGAGGGAACAGGGCACTGAGAGTTCTTTGGAAAGTCCGTAAAATAGTCATTAAAACACAGCGAATAAAAGAGTTCGGCCTCACGTTTCGAGTGTGCCCACGATGATAAATTGCCGTTCCGGGATTTGGAAATTCTAAACAGAGTAATTATTTACTTTTTGGAGAAAAAGGGGCCTAGATGAAGCTGTCTAGCGAAAGTATAGAGTGAGGAACAAAGGTCTTTTGTGGCAAAGTATCAGACCGAGACCGGTTGATATTATGCTCGGCTTTGAGTAAATTCATAAATATTGCCAACCGCGGCAGGAGAGGCACTGAGCCAGCAGGCCATTGAGTGCGCGAAATTTTTGTTTTTTTTTCTCTTCTTCAAATGCCAACTTCCGCCACATTTTTCATCATGAGTTCTTAGCTTCCCTGAGCTGTGCTCCCAATAATACCAATGGGGATGAATGCATCAACAACGAACAACTTACACTGATGCGTTGAGGAAGACGGAAAGTAGGAATTCGTTGCAGCTGCCATCGAGATAAACACATAAACAACGAACTCACTTACAGCGATACGTTGAGGAAGACGGAGAGTTGGAATTCGTTGTAGACAATCACCGAGATGAATACATAAACAACGAACCAACTTACAGCGATACGTTGAGGAAGACGTAGAGTAGGAATTCGTTGCAGATTGCCATCGAGATGAATGCATAAACAACGAACTAAACTTACAGCGATACGTTGTGGAAGACGGAGAGCTGGAATTCGTTGTAGACAATCACCGAGATGAATACATAAACAACGAACCAACTTACAGCGATACGTTGAGGAAGACGGAGAGTAGGAATTCGTTGGAGATTGTCAGCGCGATAAAAACATTTAAACACATTTTTACTTACAGCGATACGTTGAGGAGGACGTAGAGTAGGAATTCGTTGTAGACTGCCATCGAGATGAAAACCACATAAGCAACGAAGTAACTTACAGCGATACGTTGAGGAAGACGGAGAGTAGGAATTCGTTGTAGACTGCCATCGAGATGAATGCATAAACAACGAACTAAACTTACAGCGATACGTTGAGGAAGACGGAGAGTTGGAATTCGTTGCAGATTGCCATCGAGATGAATGCATAAACAACGAACTAAACTTACAGCGATACGTTGTGGAAGACGGAGAGCTGGAATTCGTTGTAGACAATCACCGAGATGAATACATAAACAACGAACCAACTTACAGCGATACGTTGAGGAAGACGGAGAGTAGGAATTCGTTGGAGATTGTCAGCGCGATAAAAACATTAAAACACATTTTTACTTACAGCGATACGTTGAGGAGGACGTAGAGTAGGAATTCGTTGTAGACTGCCATCGAGATGAAAACCACATAAGCAACGAAGTAACTTACAGCGATACGTTGAGGAAGACGGAGAGTAGGAATTCGTTGTAGACTGCCATCGAGATGAATGCATAAACAACGAACTAAACTTACAGCGATACGTTGAGGAAGACGGAGAGTTGGAATTCGTTGCAGATTGCCATCGAGATGAATGCATAAACAACGAACTAAACTTACAGCGATACGTTGTGGAAGACGGAGAGCTGGAATTCGTTGTAGACAATCACCGAGATGAATACATAAACAACGAACCAACTTACAGCGATACGTTGAGGAAGACGGCGAGTAGGAATTCGTTGGAGATTGTCAGCGCGATAAAAACATTAAAACACATTTTTACTTACAGCGATACGTTGAGGAGGACGTAGAGTAGGAATTCGTTGTAGACTGCCATCGAGATGAAAACCACATAAGCAACGAAGTAACTTACAGCGATACGTTGAGGAAGACGGAGAGTAGGAATTCGTTGTAGACTGCCATCGAGATGAATGCATAAACAACGAACTAAACTTACAGCGATACGTTGAGGAAGACGGAGAGTTGGAATTCGTTGCAGATTGCCATCGAGATGAATGCATAAACAACGAACTAAACTTAGAGCGATACGTTGAGGAAGACGGAGAGTAGGAATTCATTGTAGACTGCCATCGATGAATACATAAACAACGAACTAACTTACAGCGATACGTTGAGGAAGACGGAGAGTAGGAATTCGTTGTAGACTGCCATCGAGATGTATTATACATAAACAACGAACTAACTTACAGCGATACGTTGAGAAAGACGGAGAGTAGGAATTCGTTGTAGACTGCCATCGAGATGAATACATAAACAACGAAATAACTTTCAGCGATACGTTTAGGAAGACGGAGAGTAGGAATTCGTTGTAGACTGCCATCGATATGAATACATAAACAACGAACTAACTTACAGCGATACGTTGAGGAAGACGGAGAGTAGGAATTCGTTGTAGACTGCCATCGAGATGTATTATACATAAACAACGAACTAACTTACAGCGATACGTTGAGAAAGACGGAGAGTAGGAATTCGTTGTAGACTGCCATCGAGATGAATACATAAACAACGAAATAACTTTCAGCGATACGTTGAGGAAGACGGAGAGTAGGAATTCGTTGTAGACCGCCATCGAGATGAAAGTATATTAAAAACTAATTAACTTACAACGATACGTTGAGGGAGACGGAGAGTAGGAATTTGTTTTAGACTGCCGCCGAGATGTAACTATAAAAACTAATTAACTTACAGCGATACGTTGAGGAAGACGGAGAGGAGGAATTCGTTGTAGACTGCCATGGAGATGAACTTGCTCTCATTGAACTCGGATGGGGCCCGTCTGACAACGATGCACAGGTGAATGCCCCACGCCAGGAAGATCAACTCCACTGCAGACCAGACGACCAGACGTAGACGAGGTGGGTGGGCAGGATGGGAGAAGTGGGGGAGGGCAAGGAGAATAAAATTATAGGTGTGTGAAGCATATTTGGTTGAACAAACACAGACGAACATCTACATACATATGAAGGAGCCAATTTAGAGGACGCTTCGTTGCCCGATCACCAAGTGTTAGGTTGACAACACTGGTATGTGTAAGGTTGGGCAGACAACACTGGGCAATTGGGATTTTGAAACGTTTCGACTGTTCGCGACCTTTTTTTCGTTCTCAAAGAGGAGCAATTACCTTGGACACTCACGTAGATGGAAGGGTCCGGGGAACCAGTTTATTGACGCTGCGGTGACTTTAGATGACAGATCAGGGCTCCATGCGAGCAATTTTGTCCGAGAGGGCACAGGGTCAGGTCAGGTTTAGACAAGAACAAATTCCTATTTTTTTTCTTGCGAGTACAGGGCTCCAATCGAGCATGCTTACAAAAACGTGAGGGGGGTTTCGACTTCGGAGAAAAGACAGCGTAAAAGAACGAGATTTTATTTTTGCCGACAGCTCGCAGCATGAGAGACATTCCATCCGACCTTACCCTTCGAAGTCAGAATCCTCCTGACCCAATTCTCTCCGGAGTCTGAATTTGAACCAACTGAAAAGCGCAAGTCGACATTCGCTGCTGTATTTTATTTTTAAAGTTATAAAATGTTTGTAAAAAAAAATTTCAATTGATATTTATTTAAAAAAGTCTTTCATTTCGCATTAGTTTTGCAATTTTTGCATAAAGTAACAAAAACTAAAAAAAAGAACTTTATAACAACGTAATAGAAGCACGAACTAAACTTCATATTTTTTACAACCCAAAAATATTTTTATAAACTTTAAAAATAAATTTTTTGGAATGTACGCAAAAGTGATCAACTCGACGTTATTTTGTTGTCAGATTAAAAAGCTATCAACAGAGTGCGTCTCCTGCCTATATTCATTGTGGTGTTGGCGAGGATGAACGAGTGGGCCTGTTGGGTAAAACAAGAGGCGCAGGTCAACTTTTGACATTCTTTTTTTCGCGATATGAAGCCGCTGCATGCTCTGGCCTACCACACCCATGTACCAACTGATCGGCGGTGTCACACATTCTGTGTCCAGGGTTTGATGAAGGTCACTGTATACAAGCCTCTTCGATTTGTTTCAGGGCATTTTTAGGGTGTTCCTTCAATTCCATAGGTCGACCGGAAACGCCGACGCAATACATCAACGTCCGCCCTTATTTGGCAGGTATATTTAGACTCAACATTCTTCCACACACGACCACACATTCGCTGCTTTACATTGGTGGAAGGTGATTTATTATCGGTATACCGTGATGGTTTGACTTGGATTTTGGGATTACTGTGGGTTTGCAAGGGCCCTATCTGTCAACAACTCTTCTTACAACCAAGGGCAAAACACGGAGGAGCCCATCATATCACTAATCCAATGATTTTCCTGATCTAACAAACAGGCTATTAAATTGGTGTAGACTGTAAAAACCCATTGGAGGAAAGGTATTCAGCAAAATCCATTTTTTCTTTCGAAACAAAAATTACAACGTTCTGCGATATGTTTCTATCCGAAATCCGTCAAAGGTTCCATTAGGAAATTAGGTTATACCTAGGGTGCTATTCGTCCTTGCGGTTTTTACATTTCCTTTCACGCGTCGACACAGGAAGGAGTTTGAAAGAAAAATGACCGAATGTCTCTGCACGATGAGTTACCGTTTGATGTGTGATGGACGGCCTTTTCGATCGAAAAAAAAAAAGACTATGAAACATGAAAACAGATAAAAACCAGGCTGACCTTTCATTGGGAAAAGACTATAGAGTTGCCAACTCCTCAGTGTGAAGTGACGACGGAATTGGTTTTCACATACATGTCAAGAATTGCAACTGTTCGCATTTCTCGCACTTCAGCAATTGCGACTTTGCATTTCAGGAAAAACTTTTTGCTGTAGAAATTAAAGGTCCTCCTTTATCGAGGTTCTAAATGGTCTCGAAAACTTTGTTGCAGCCTGGAGTTTTAATTTCTTCCACTTGCATGAGAGTAAAACTAAGGAAAGAAAAGTTTCGGAGGCAGCATTTAAATGGAAAAACACCATGTATGAGAACATCAATTCAAAGAATCAGTTTTTTCCTCATAGTTTGCGGAGCGGGTCCCGGGGTTAGCGGTCCGGGTAACTCTCGGTTTCGGATTGGTTTTAGCATCTGTGAATTGCTGTGCTATATTACTAGCTTTTAACAATTTTACTTTTGTTCGAATCCTCATTTTAAACTTGACAGGCTTGTGTTTCCAAGCACGACTCACCATTAACCTTTTTGAGCCGTATTTTGTCGATAAATAAATAAAATAAATAAATAAATTCCGTCAGCACTTAACATTTTGGTGTTAGGCCCTACCTGGAAATGAAAATTTCTCCGCGTTCTTTTGGAAAGCGTGATCGTTCTTCAAGGGAATGATCACGTTCTCTTTAAAAGGGAGCAACTCGCCCCACCCTTCGCCCTTTTAGGATCACAAAAACACAACCAGTCTGGAAACAGTTCTCCTTGAGGACAGGCTTGTCCCACCCAAGCTTTGCAATCATTTTTCTACGCTGCTTCGAGTGCGAGAGCAATCCACTGCAAACCTATTGCAGATTTTTGCAGAACCCGTTCGATTGTTTGTGTGTGGTCTGATTATGTGCGGATCAAGGAAATAGATAGGATAGAATGATGATGCTCTCTGCGCGTTTTTCAGGTGGTTTAAAAGTTTTACCCGACGAAAAGTTGGGATCATTATACATGTGTGGAAGCGCGCATTCTTCAGCTTTGTACCACAGTGAACCGCATCAAAAACCGTCGCTTTGTTCAGAAGAAATTAAATTTTCTGCAGGCGTCGCACCGCGGTGCCCACAGAAAATACACGCCATGCAGTGCAGCATTCTTTTCTCTTCGCTTTTTTCTGCCCGAAAAGATCATGGAGACAAGTGGACGCAACGGCTTCACTCTTCTTCGCTGCGCTGGATGAGCGAGGCTCACTCGTATAAAGCTCGTTGGTGCGGATCCCAAGCCATGAATGCATGCTTTAATATGGGCCGAACAAAACATATGCGTCAACGGGACCGGTGACTGGGGCAGAACGAACTGAGGCAGAACTGGACTGAGGCAGAATTTTTGCATTTTTGGAGGCTGATTTTTGCAATTTCTCCGGGTTAGGTTAGATCAGGTTCGGTTGGGTTGTGTTAGGACAGGTGTAACCAACAACCTCCACGCAAAAACTCCCTCCAAAACTCCCTCCTTTGTCCAATTCTACCTCAGTCCATTTCTGCCTCAGTCCACTTCTGCCTCAGTCCGTTCTATCCCAGTCCCCCGATCCGCGTCAACTGTCATTTCTGCGGTGGTCATCTCACGTGTTGTTTTAAAAACACTCCGGTGCCCGGTAAGGCTGGCGAGGCAAGGCTGGCGAGGCAAGGATGGCACTCAAGTCGAGGGCACTCACAGGCGTTGAGATAACCGCCTGTAGCCGGTTGTCTCAACAGGATTCGTCTTCGCCTGTTGCGCCACTTATAATCTGAAGATATTCCAAAGTATGCCACTTGTCGAAGCAGAAACTTTATGAAGTACAACCTAGAGCATATTTTCTGTTGATGTGATGAGGCCTGAAGCATCCCTGGGTGTCGCACCTCGCACCATCACTTGAAACAATTTTTTTTTGTTAAGTCATTTAATCTGTCTTTTAACTTGTTTTTAAAATTTATGACAATCGTTGACTCGAACTTTTCTCGCTCCTGCCACCATTGCCTTTGTGGTCAGTTTTTGGTTGATAATAATAATGAGGCCTGAATGATTGCTGTTGGGATCGAAGAGCATAACCCATCACTAACGGCGGCGATATCCAGTCGAGGGTTAAGCTTACCTCCAAGTTGTGCGTTAAATGTGGCCATTTAAAGCAAAATGATGATTTTTTCCCTCGATCGGAGGTTAGCTTAACCCTCAACTGGATCTCGCCGCCGCAAATGACACTGGAAGGGTACGAATGACTTCACGCGTTATGTAACCACCACAACATGACTCCATCAACCGACTTAAACCACATGGTCAGGGACCCAATCTCGCGAGGGGTGATCACTCGTCATGACCAATGGTTTCTGAGGAAGACCATGATCTTTTCACGCAGACAAAAACCTTTAAAGAGCAAGTCAATTCCAAGATTAGGATTTGGCTTTTTGTCCAAACCCATCCGAAAGATGCTGGCATTTTTCGGCTTACAAAGCAGCTCTCTCAGCCTTTGAAAATTTGTCAAAATTCTCTGAAGCCTTCAAAAGACCAAAAGAGAAATGTCGTCATTTTCTCAAAGATAGAGAATTACTGATAATTGACGGAGGCCTTCAAAAGGCCATCTGCTTCTCTTTCAGACTGAAACAGAGAAAGAGACAAAAAGATGAGTGGGCTAAAGGAAATATCCAAAAGCGCGAAAGAGAGAGGAAAAAGAAAAAAAAGAAGAAAAAAAGGATCGCTATTCAGTCGTGAATTAAGACGGAATTCAATTCACTGAAAATGGTTTCTCCCGGGTTTATTCCTTCCCTTCATGCTTTCGCGCCGGTCC
>JASGXE010006838.1:2500-18539 GCA_030068105.1 Sinentomon sp. SZTP_YWyxl | reverse complement strand
TTTTCTTCAGTGAATTTCGCTTGGGATTCCTTGTGGGCAAAAATGAGCTTCAATTTCCATAAATCTGCTGAAACAACTCTTTCTTGCATTCTTTGAGAACTTCATCAATTGCGAGCCTCGCAATGTTCACCATCCAATGAGTTTCACGAAGTAAAAAACTTCGGTTCTTGCTGTTGCTTTCACGATTTTTTGGGTAGTCATAGAATTAGGATCCTTTCAAATGCGTTTAACAATTATTATTGCGTTGTTATCAATCTGTTGTTTTGAAGCCACTGTATGAAACCGGACCCATCACTTAAATGTTTCAACAATTTATTCAATCATTTTTGCCAAAATACTGTTTTAGGAGCAGCTTCCTCCCCATAATTCACAAGTCCTGCCCCTATATTGATATTCTGTATAGTGTTTTTGCACGTCATTTATCTTTATGAAAACACCATTCTGAAAACGAGCAATAGAACAACTTTTTTTTCTTCCTATAGTAGGTATATTGCTCCTGGTTTCTAGTCTCAATCGTCGCTTTGCGCCATATTTCTCTTTGCCAATGTACATTTTAAAAAAGTGTTTCTCATTTATCTTTATGAAAACACCATTCTGAAAACGAGCAATAGAACAACTTTTTCTTCTCCTATAGTAGGTATATTGCTCCTGGTTTTAGTCTCAATCGTCGCTTTGCGCCATATTCCTTTGCAATGTACATTTAAAAAGTGTTTCTCATTTATCTTTATGAAAACACCATTCTGAAAACGAGCAATAGAACAACTTTTTTCTTCTTCCTATAGTAGGTATATTGCTCCTGGTTTCTAGTCTCAATCGTCGCTTTGCGCCATATTTCTCTTTGCCAATGTACATTTTAAAAAAGTGTTTCTCATTTATCTTTATGAAAACACCATTCTGAAAACGAGCAATAGAACAACTTTTTTCTTCTTCCTATAGTAGGTATATTGCTCCTGGTTTCTAGTCTCAATCGTCGCTTGCGCCATATTTCTCTTGCCAATGTACATTTAAAAAGTGTTTCTATTTATCTTTATGAAAACACCATTCTGAAAACGAGCAATAGAACAACTTTTTTTTCTTCCTATAGTAGGTATATTGCTCCTGGTTTTATAGTCTCAATCGTCGCTTTGCGCTATATTTCTCTTTGCCAATGTACATTTTTAAAAAGTGTTTCTCATTTATCTTTATGAAAACACCATTCTGAAAACGAGCAATAAACAACTTTTTTCTTCTTCCTATAGTAGGTATATTGCTCTGGTTTCTAGTCTCAATCGTCGCTTTGCGCCATATTTCTTTGCCAATGTACATTTAAAAAGTGTTTCTCATTTTCTTTATGAAAACCCATTCTGAAAACGAGCAATAGAACAACTTTTTTCTTCTTCCTATAGTAGGTATATTGCTCCTGGTTTCTAGTCTCAATCGTCGCTTTGCGCCATATTTCTCTTTGCCAATGTACATTTTAAAAAGTGTTTCTCATTTATCTTTATGAAAAAACCATTCTGAAAACGAGCAATAGAACAACTTTTTTCTTTCCTATAGTAGGTATATATTGCTCCTGGTTTCTAGTCTCAATCGTCGCTTTGCGCCATATTTCTCTTTGCCAATGTACATTTTAAAAAGTGTTTCTCATTTATCTTTATGAAAACACCATTCTGAAAACGAGCAATAGAACAACTTTTTTCTTCTTCCTATAGTAGGTATATTGCTCCTGGTTTCTAGTCTCAATCGTCGCTTTGCGCCATATTTCTCTTTGCCAATGTACATTTTAAAAAGTGTTTCTCATTTATCTTTATGAAAACACCATTCTGAAAACGAGCAATAGAACAACTTTTTTCTTTCCTCCGAAGTATATTGCTCCTGGTTTTTAGTCTCAATCGTCGCTTTGCGCCATATTTCTCTTTGCCAATGTACATTTTAAAAAGTGCTTCTCATTTTACTTCCCAACTAATGCACGAGTTTTGATTATTCACCGCCTTTTGTGCATCAGATTTCTGTTTTGTCCATCGACGAATTTGCCACATTCCAGTTTGTTAGAGATCCACTTATTAAAGCAGCACTCCTTTCACTGTTTACTTCTCAGCAGAGCTCGAAGTGTTGGACTCATCCTCCGTCTTTTAATGTTTTCGCCCAAAGATATGTAACGCATATCCTATTTGCATTTTAGCAGACTGGCGGATCCTCTTGAGAAGAAATATTCAGATCGTGCGATTATTATGAACTCTCGTGCTTAATCCGGACCATCGTGTGCTGAATTCTCAATTACCAGTCGGAACTCTATTGGTCGATGACTTGCAAAGTCATTTATCTATTAAGAGTTCCTGATTTAATACCTCTGGAGATTCGACGCCAATCCATCGATCCGAGGCTATGATCCAACAATCTCTTTAACCCAGTGGAGTCAATGATGTTAACACGAACAGGGTATATGAATTGAGTCGTGATCATCATGGACATGACAAAATCGAGCAATCGTGTATTCCTAAAGATGGCCAGATGCATTTATTAAGGCGATTTGGGACTATGTTGATATTTAAAATTCTTCTCTAATGCCAAGAATAAATAAAATTCATCGAAACGTTTTGTCCCCGAAAAGTCACTTGAAACGTGACAATAAACGATGGATGAGAAGGATTTACGAAGTTATTTTGTTGCCAAAAATCTATCACAAAAAAAAAATAAAAAAAAGTATAAATTTAGAAACTTCATGGTCGAAGCGCAGATTCAGAGATTGGCAAAATATTTGATACGGAAGGTGGGGATTTTTTTATGCAATGTAGAGGTTCTTGCGGGATGGGTGAATTTTCTGTAAAGCCATATGTCTCATTTTGCGTTGAGGGGTGTGCATCACGCAGATTATTCATTGAAGAGAATTGTCACAAATCAGACAATCACGTCATGGATGGATACACTGCATGATTTCTTACCCCCTGAAGAACCGCCACTGTCAGGACCATAGAGCATGCCTGCAGTTATTTTGAACGGAAAACAAGTGTGGTGAAGAAACAACATGTTATGACTGGGTTCTATACGTATATGTCCACGTCTGTACAGCATTTTTGCGTAATTGCCAAAACATTTTGACTAAATAATCAAATGTCCAATGTTTCGGTAAAATTGGCTAACATCATTTTCGGTTGAAAAACGCAATCGGAAAAAATGTTTGGCTATTTTAGGGAAGCATTTCTCTAAATTAGTGAAAAACGGAAAATATTCAATTTTCGTCCAAAAGTCGAAAAATGTTCATTCTCTATATGATCAAGGTCTTGCGGTGTCACAACTAAGCGAGCCGATATCATGTTGTTATATCATATCATTGTGAGCCGATATCATGCATGCCGATATATCTGTTTTTAGTAGTTATTCCCGTCGGTAATACAGCAATCGCCGCCTTTGGAATTTTGTAGAGAATTTTCAGATAAACCATTGCCAGATTTGCTATATGGCCAAAATTTGCGTTGCGGTCATAAATATCCGAATTATTGCGAGAGTTTTAGTGCATGCTTTGAAAGATTCGTGAAATATTTTCATATGCGTGTCGAACATGGATTCCCTATTCCTCCAATCCAAACGTTTTGGTGGAGACATCGTGCACCAAAATCAGATATGTGATAACCAGAATACGGTCGCGCAGACCAAGTGGATTTAAAATTTCCCAATGTAATATGTAAGGACGTTCAAAACATACGATTGAAGTCGTACTCTAGTGCAATCCTTCCTGAAAATATGAAAAAATATAAAATAAATATTGGAGGGCATTTTTTATTCTATGCACTAAACTAAATTAAACATTTAATGATCAAAAATAATTACAGGGTGTTTTGGAAAAATAGGCGTATAGCTGTGCAGCTGACATATCGGTCTGTTACCGAAACTTAAGATCTACTATTCAGGGTGAGATATATCCACCTTTTTCTCCTTTTATAAATGCTGGAGAACAGTGTATATGGAGAGACAAACCAGTCATGATTCCCACGTGAAATCAATCTATCACCAATAGGGCTTCAGCTGAAAAGATTTCTGTCAACTTCATTTAGTTCTGAAAATAGAACAGCTATAATTTTAATCAAATGGCCGTATTGCAAGAGATTCGATAACCTACGCGAATCTGACGATAAGATCACCAGCTATTCAACTCGCAATAGATTATCGACAGGATGAGTTCCGACTGGCTATAAAAAGGGAATCGACACAGGAGAAGGTCAGGTTTGTCTGCTTCGCATTTTTTGTGTGAATTTGAACTGAGACTACCTGCTAATGGTTCTGCTGTTCTTCTTCCAAAATAGTAGATAGTTGGAGCACACCTGAGACGCGATTGCGTTCGGGAATGAGGAATTTTCTTTGTCCATACGTGTGTAGATTTCGAATCTCATGGACATCTCTGCGCAGTAAGCATTCAAGCATATTTTTGTTTTGATTAGCGAGAGAAAATTTGAAAATAATGATTGGATCTTCTGTTTTTGGAGGTTTTCAAAAACGGTAGGATCTTAACAACTGAAGGTTAGCCTTAAATCATTTACATGAATATTGGAAGCCTTTTCTAATTTCTTCGACTTCTGACAGAGCTAAGCCAAAGATCGATTAACATGGAAGCGATGCTGCTGTGCTATATCATATACGGCAAGGAAATGGTTGCACTTCACTGAACTTTTTTGACGTCAATCTTTGAGAGGGCAGCTTATTTCTGAAACCGACGTGGTAAGTTCAATCACGGTAGCTGCCTTCATTACACGAATAGGATCATACAGCCAGTTTCACTTCACGTTTTGGGTTTAGTCCTCCTGGAGCTCACAGAATTGAGAAAAGTCTTTCATAAAGCAAAGCATTGTTTAAGATCTCTCCATTCTCTCTGAAAAGTTTAAACCGGAAGAGCCTCTCACAATTTTCAAATTCACAGCCAATAAAATACGCTTCTTCCCTCGATTGTATTTCCTACATCTCTTCCATCCAGCGCTGTTTTGCAACATTTGCAATTTCCCTGGCATGTCTTTGCACCGTTGCATTGAATTGTTTCAAATGTATTTTGAAAGAAATCATCTGACACAGTTTCACAATAAAACGAAATGAGGAATAATTGTGCTCGATCGTGGGATACATTTTGAAGTCCAAACAAAATGCAAAAGAACTTGATGCAAATTTACACCCCTTACACAAGTGTCATATGGTGTCTTGCAAGGCACGGTGCCATGGATACTACATGTGTTTGTAATTGGCTTCTGAGTTAAATCCTGGCTCTTATGTTTTGAAATGTTTTGGTGAGGAGTGTTTGTAAAATGCATAAATAAATAATTAAATAAATAAATACATAAATAAACAAGCAAACAAATAAATTTGCTGTAGTCTATTTCGCAACTGTTTTGTAAGTATGCAAAGTGTTTTGAATAGGTGAACATGTTGGTCAATGAATTATTTGTGCTTGAGTTGCCGATGACAAGAGTGTAATGTGTGGGTACGTGTGCCTTCGGAATATTGGCTTCCTATGTGAGGCAACAATGGCGCAAAAGTGAATGCTTACCTCTCGACCTTTTCTTAGGTACAACATTGCCTGCAAATATTCGTAAATACGAATAACAACATTGCAAGACTGTCATCCAATGCACATTTATTAATTAAGTTTTTTGTGTTTCTTAAATATCTAATGGACATTCAACGTCAATGAGGAAATAACCATAACAGTTATTGTAAACTAGGACTTCGCCCATGCGGCCTTGGCCTCCAACCCCCATTCCGGGCTGCGCGGCCATATCCTTGCATACCATGTGACATGTGCCCTTTGGTTTCCGGAGGTCTCGAGATGGGTCGACATTGCACCAGATTGCCAGCAAGATTATTCACTTTTCCTGGTTTTCTTGTACAGTATCATGATTTCTTTTCGTTTTCACACGCCAAAATCTCGCTGCATTGCCTCTTCTGCGGCACTCTCTCGATTCTTTTGTGCTGCTTGAACGTTGCTTAGGCCTACTCACTTTGCTCAACTTGCTCCTTATGTCGCCATGAGTCTGTTCCGTTCAAAAACTTTTTTCTTCTAAACTGATTTCAGTTGCTTTCTTTTCTGAATGCCTGCGGTTGCCCCATATCCATGAACGGTATGTAAGGTACTCTGGGTCGTTTTTTCTTTCCCTTCGGCTTTGTTTTCCCTTTTCGCGACATCTTGATGGCTTTCTTAATGTCACGTTTCTGCAGGAATTTGCATGTGAATTTTAGTTGCTCATTTGTGGCCGCCATAAATGGGTGTGACAATGTCATTGAAGTAACAAAGTCAAAATCGCTCTCTTTGCTAGTCCGGAGCAGGCGAAACAGACAGTGCCTCGCATTGAACACCACAGTGAGGCAAAAAAGCGGAAAGCCTTTTCTGATTGCACTCATCTTTGCTAATTGCTCAGTTTGATTGCTCAGTTTTCATCACAGCCTCAAGAATGGGCAACGAATAAAATCAAGTCAACGCTGGATTCCAAAATTAGCTGGACTAAATAATTTTTACTTTATCAGAGTGATTAAAATGAGAGAAAATCACGGATGTGTCGTCTTTTGCCTCTGCTAATTTGTATCTAATTTTTTGATATGTTTTCAATTGAAAAGCAAATAAAATGACAAATTGTCCCCTTTGCTTGCCAACCTCCTGGGCTGCCTATTTAAAAGGAATGCCTACCGTTTTGGACATTTTCTGTCTAATAACGTGAAGTCCAGATCAAAAATTTTGGAACAAAAGATTTGGAACGAAAATTCGATTTTGAGGGGCCAGGACGAATATGCCCTGTCTGGATATGCCCAAATCCGTGGCAGTATTGAAATACGCGTCCAGACGGCTTTATTTGAAATCGTCGTGCGGTGGCGGGTTGTGTGTAATGACTTTTTAAAATCGGAAACTTTCTATAGCCATCTTAACCTGACATAACTTTCCTACCCTGCCTATAGTATCCGCCTACAGCCTGGTGTCCTCTAACCGCCTGGTGTTCGTCCACCGCCTGGTGTCGACCTATACCTGCTGTATCTGCCTGTCGCCTGCGTTGTCCGCGGCTGCAGGTGAAGAGTTCGCGACAACCCTGCGCCTTCTTTTTCCTTCCTTCCAAGATCTTTTTTCCATTTTGAGTACGCCAAGTTTGCGGAAACGTTTTTGCGGTTTCTTTTCGTATAATTCATACTGCATTAAAACAAATAAAACCTAACCTTACCTGCCCAACCGCACCGTCTAATCTTGATGTCAACCTCCGTATTGGCGTTTGTCTATATTGATAATTGTCAACCTGTTTTCTGCCGTCCGTTTTCTAACTGCAAATGACGACCGCTTACTATTTTGTTTACCAGGCCTTTGGAATTGTCACCCGTTGCCATTCCATGATGGGCCGGATTCGGCACTGACTGTTACTTGTGTTCAAATGCACAGGCTGCCACTGGAACGCTTCGCTGTAAATGGGGCCGACACCTTTTGTTTCGCACGAGCATCCAACGAAGCGTTTTATCTATTCGCTGAACGTCATTCCGCAAGCGGCCTTCGGCGTGTAAGGGAGGGAAATGGGGGGAGGGAAGACATATGTAACAAAAGGGAAGTTCGGATTGGCATCACCCATATATAGGCAAAAGTCAGCAGCAGTCGGCAGCAGACATTGGCGAAATGTGTTACCACAAGTGTTAGAGGAAAATTGGGGTTCTCCCCCGTGGGTGTAATCCTGCCGGGGGATTTAACCTGGGGTACCAATTACCGGGGAGAATCAGAGATTCCGGCGGTTTCTGGTCAATAAGATAGGCCAATTCAATTCAGCCAGCAATTGATGCAAGCGGAAGAAAAAGGAATGTTAAGGCGCATAGGCCCAGCAACACGCCTGAGTGGATATTGATCTTTGCCTGTTTGAGTCGACCCAGTTAAAGAAAGAATGTTCCGAGAAAATATTTGCATTGATCAGATGGGCGCGATTTTGTATAAAAGCAGAGAAACCCCTCCGCACTCGGTCTTTTGGTAAACTGGCATCGGCCGAACATCACGATGCCCGAAGAACTACTCAAGGAGCTCCTAAGATACCGGCTTGTTTGATATCGTGTTTTCCTGTCGGCGCCGTTATCTCCACTGATATTCCTGTGTAACGATTGTTTGTTCGATTGTCGACATACTAGCAGGCTTTAAGTAAGAAATGGTAATAATTTTGTGTTGTCACGTCTTCACGTTTGAGTTGGTCAACTGCGAGCAGCGAACCCGGGTCGTTGGAGTTCATTGTCCAGAAAGAGTGCTAACATACCATTACTGATTGGAACCACTTTATTACAGTGATATAGTTTGTTGGGTTGGCCGAGAGAAAGACAGATTTGAGCGAAGAAATACTGCTGGGGGACCTTTACCGGCAATTTCAGTGACCAAATCAGATTGTTCATCCCAAGGGATGTCAGCCCAAAACCGGGGGCCAGTCTAGAGCCAGTGCACTTTACCGGCAATTCTCAGGTTCCTTACATGGAGGTTTCTGCCGCAGCTGTTGCAGTTATTGACAATACGCAGTAAACGTGGAGAAGGGGAGTTGATAGTACACCAGTGTGAGGTGAGCGTTGACAGATAAGCCCGTTTTAGATAAGATTAATTGACAGGATAATTCAGTACCCACCCGAACGTCGCCCGATAGGATACCATTTAACCATAGTTAAATTGGGGGTCGTATACGGATGAGTGATCCGGAAGTTGAATTTAGTTTCTCCAAACGAACAGGGCATCTGTCGCTGATTTGTGGGAAGTAGATATAGCCAGTTTTAATATTCATTATCGACCGAGAGCACCAAGAAAAATACTACCATGCCGCAGGATACACCCACCCATGCCCTACCCACCAGCGCAGCAGCATCAACCGCGGCGGGTCAAACGCAAAACTACTCGCCATTTCATTTGAGTTCCACGCTGTTAGACCTCGGAAAATTTAGTGGCTCAAACGGGAAGAGAGCATTGAAGTTTTTGACGAAGTTCGAAAAGGTCACAGACATTTTGCAACTTAACGTCCAAATGAAAATAGACCTTTTCAGCTATCCCTTTCCGAAACTGAGTATTATAATTGGTATCTAATCAATGCGAAAGAAAGGAAGCAGCTTCAGTCGCCCATCGTTTGGAAAACTATGGCCGAAGACTTTCGAGAAGCTTTTAGAAAAAGATCGGAGATGCCGGATATCGAGAACCAGATCTTGAATTTGAAACAACGCAAGGACAAAAGGGGTCTGGATTTCTTTTGCAAAGTCCTTGCTAAATACATTAAACTTGCAAGGGAAGCAAGCGAGGCTAAGAAAAATTTCGAGGATTTCAGAAGGTCTGGAAGAAGATTTGATGTTCCATGTTTTGTTAAAGGCGCCGAGAAGACTAAACGAACTTAAGGAAATCCTACTCCACACTGAAGAGATTTGGACTCCAAAACAAAACAAACTGAGTCGTCCAACCTGGCCTACGGCACCGGAAATAAAATTGAGGACACCATAAGGGAATTAAGGGATTATGTGTTGAACATCTCATTGCAGAACTGCCAGACCAATAATTCATTGCGCCAGGAAATAGCAGAACTTCGTGAAGCAAGAAGCACAGGCGCGGGACCAAACGATTGCCTTTATTCAAACAATAACTCCGGCCTCCTGAATTTCCCGCAAGCCCCAGCGCATGGTTATGGGAGTCGGAATAAAGTGGGAAAGTCCCATTAAGGGCAAGGGACAAATCGACCCTACAACGGGGACAAAATTGGCGATCGCAAGAAGCTGCGGATAGATTTGGAAAACGGGAACTGCGGACAAACAGGATTTGGAAAAATCAAGTTCCTTCTCTCATTGAATGCTTTAATTGCAACAATAATTTAAAACAGTTCAGCAAAACGGCCCATCTTGGGACGAAACACAGGTGCAGACAGACAGGGATATAATAAGCAAAGGCGCAAGACTGGCTAGGGCTCCCGAAACGAATATATGAGCGGGAAAGAGGCAATGAAAATGGATACATACAGTACGAGCGTAACAATTATTTTGGCAAACCATCTGGGAATTTTGCTTGTCAAAAAACGGACCGCGACCTCGCCAATAGACGCTGAAGAGCAAGGTCGAAAGGAGGTGGAAAGGACGAACTCGGAGACAGTCCGGACCCATGTGGAGCGACCCATCCTATTTGTTATTGGCGAGAAACAATTTGTGGGTGGAAAAAGGCCACCGCGTTTCTGGATTGTGGTTCCACCTTGCATTTTCTGTCGTCGCCTCTGATCAAAGACCTCCAGCCGAGACCGACAGGGGTCACAATCGTGTCTACACTCGGCGGGGAGAAGATCAAATGCGATAGCATGGTGAAAATTGAGTTGAAAATTAGCGGCAGAACTTTTCCCGTAAATTGTCTTGTGCTGCAGTGTGACGATATTGATATCCTTTTGGGAGTATGTTTCTTCAAGGACTACGTGAAGCGTTGGGACGTCCAGAGGAGTGGTTTGACAATGAGATGTGAGACGAGGAGGTCAGAATCTCCGTCCTAAAAAGTCCCATAGTCACATCCCTCTCATCAAAAATACCATAGTCCCATCCCAGGTATGACATCAAGGTCGAAGAACTCAAGGAAGATTCGCCAAGCAGGAGCCTCGCCACACAGAGGAGTCGGTAATTTACATAACTTCCGGGGGAAACGAGTGCAGCTCGTGGATCGTCGCCAGCAAATCGCTGTCGATCCAAGCGCGCTGAGCAGCCTACGTACCATACAGATTGACGAGGCCGATCAGATTTTCCCAACCTAACGCCTCTTCATATTTAATTGGGTGAAGGAAGTGCCTATCAAAGATGTGGACATAATGTTACCATTACCAAACGAATTGCTGCGCTGAGGGTAGTTATTGACAAGGATGTTTACACCAGAGACGATGATAATCCCAAAGGGTACCGTGTAGACGTCGCCACCTGGCAATCCTGACGATGGACAAGGACCCATCTGCCTCCCTACCACCCTAAGAGTCCCCAATCCCTGACAGGAAAACTTCGGAGGTGTCGTTAAACCTAATGAACGTGTCCAAGGTCGGTAGGGACCAAACCGTTCCCAGACAAGTCCCTAGCCGTATTCCACTTACCCCCCGTACTATGCTCGAGCCACACCAAGAACCCACTATCCAAGTCAGCGCCCTACCGTTGCAACCCCAGAGATGGAGGGATTTTTTTCTAAGCAAAGCTTGAGCTTTAAAACCGGTACCTGAACGCGGGATATAAACAGAGCCAAGGCCTGCTAGCCTGTTGCCGAGGCGGAGCCCCTCCTTTTTTCTTTTCCAATGCTCTGTGACTCACCGCCATGCGAAGGCTAGCTGGCGTGGCGGTATATAAATAATAATGGGCTGTTAACCACGCCAAGGGCAGTCCGAATCCGGCCAAGCGCCTAGCGACGTAAGTGGGACGGGCAGTCACCATTTCATTCTTTTTAAGGGGCATTTTGTTCCCTCCATCTTTACGCCTCATCGCGGGTTTGGAATATTTCAAAGATTCCGCAGGACATTGACCCCGCTTATGAACTCCAGCTGGAGGAACTGCTGCAGGAATTTGCCGATATTTTCAATACATCCGTGAACAATTTGGGAATATCGAATTTGTTCCAGGCTACAGTAAAAATTCAAGGAGATGAACCCAATATAAGTTATCCTTATAAGGACAAAGAGGCTATGAGAAAGGAAGTTCAAGAATTGATGCAAGCTGGCATTATTTCACCCAAACTCGATTCGAAATTCTGTTCTCCAGTCACCATTGTCCGCCGAAATGAAGGAACCAAGGACGAGAAGGTTAGAATGTGCCTAGATATGAGGAAGATAAACCAACGCATCCAACCTATAGCGGCCCCTCCGCCGCAGATGGGGGAAGCTATCATGGCATTGGCAGACAAAAATTGGTACACTTCAGTGGATCTGGAAAAAGCATACTTGCAACTCAAGGTTTCGGAGCAAAGTTCTGAGGCTTTAAGCTTCTGTACACCAGACGGGATATTTAATTACAATCGCATGCCTTTCGGGTGCAAGACGTCCAGTTCCTGGTTCATACATGCTATAAATATGGCACTTAAGAACGTTCGAAGCGGAATCTTTGCGCTTTACGTAGATGATTTAGTGATCACTTCAAAGTCACCCCAGGAAATGCTAGAAAACCTTAGAGAGGTGTTTACTGCATTGAAGAAATGCTCATTAACCCTTAAGCCTTCCAAGTGCGAATTCTTCAAAAAGGAAATAACGTTTCTGGGCCACCACATCAAAAACGGGACAATCTCGCCCACTGAAGAAGGGATCAAGGCAATCAGAGACCTGCCCCGACCTAGGACAAAGGACATTATAAGAGAAGTGCTAGGAGTATTCGGATTTCAACGTAAATACATCAAATAATACGCCATTTAACAAAATCGAAGACGTCATTGCTAAATAAGGATGCGAAATTCGTTTCGGGCCAAGATCAGGAAGATAGTTTCCAATGAATCAGAGAGAATCAAGAGGTCATATTTCCACAAATCACAATTTTACGAAAAGGTCATATGTCCATGGACTTGCGACATTTTGATTCCAAAGAAGAATTTCGCACTGAACATTTCAGCCATTTCAGCAGTTTGCGAATGCCGGACTACAGCCATTTTGATTGCAAACTGTGGATGCATACGTGGAATACATTTTTCCGCTCTTGACTCGAAATGGCCAAAATGTGGACGTATGATCTTTTGATTCTCACTGATTCCATGAAGAAATTATTCGAGCCACGGTGCTAAGAATTTTGATCCTAAAGCACAGTCCACGAAGCTGCACGTTGACGCAGTTTAGGAGGCAAGTCTCTCACGAGTTACCGACGGCCAGGACCAGCCAGCCTATTACTATTTCAGATGTCTAAATCCAAGTGAAAAGAATTACCATGTGACAGGTTGGACGTTGTGGCACTGTATTTGGTATTGAAACATTTGGATACTACTGATTGGAATACCCCTCACAGTTTATTCTGATTCGGCGTCACTGGTCAGTTTACCAAAGCAAAAATCACTTTCCCCCCAACAAGCCTGAATGGTTAGTTATATGTCAAGGTTCGACATGAAAATCCATCACATGCCTAGAAAAAATGAACGTAGTAGCAGATGGATTGTCCCGCAATGCGCCATGCGAGAATGAAGACCAGTTAGACAATAACCCAGGTGATGGAGACAACTTTTTAATAACAGGTCCTAAAGATTATTATTTCAGATGTCTAAATCCAAGTGAAAAGAATTACCACAAGAATTACCAAAAGAATTATGCACAAGAGTACGGGTCGGATTTTCACGAAAACCAGGTAATTGTGTAAGGAGTGACAACACCCAGGTACAACCACCGATGGGTATAAAATTCAGAACTTACCAGTCGGACGTCGGTAAGGCGAGCAGTTCAGCCAGAAGAAGCTGGTGGGGTGACGAAAAACCCCAGAAAATGTTCACCAGGTTCCCGACAGACGTCTAGATCCCAGAAAATTCCAGGATTCCGGCGGATCCAGCAGACTCCAGAAATCCCTGGAACTGGAGAAGCCCCAACTGGAGAGGTCACCGGCAACGGAGCATGAGGCATTACTCCAGACAAGGCAACACATGCACCCGAGATACAATCCAATCAGCATGTGCGACCACGAACAATCACCACGAAAATGCGAACACATTTCCTTCGAACGAAGAGGAAACGTGGCGAAAACGCACAAGACCGGACAACCGCCTGAAACATATGCCCCCGAAAGCCGACTCGCACTAAGAAGCGGAAGACAGAGATGGAGTAAGGACGGAGATCGGTTGGAAATAACTGGCTCATTCGCAAATGAATATTCCCACGCACAAACACATGGCTCCATTCCAGGAGACGAAGGAAGCGAAGCTGATCCACACCAAACGCACAGCACGAGTTTCGGAAGGAAATCATTTACCCCAGCTAAGATGCAGACAGACTTTCCCCACCATTGCCTAATTACCACACGATCGATGGCAAAAACGAGGCCGAAGAAGAACGGAACGCCGAAAAATTACATTAGAGAGGAACTAATGCGAATTACGAAAAATCGAAGGAACATTTCGAACCGAAAATGAGAACTTCGACAGACCAGAGTCATCAACAAACCTAAGGCGCAGACCAAGCCACATCAAATCAAATGGGGTGCTGGCCAGACAGGAAAACGAAACCAGAGCGTAACACCGAATTCCCGGGCACTGCATCAGCAGAAAATGAAAAAAAAAACAATAACGATGGAGCCCGCAAAAATATCCCGTTATTGGAATTGAAATTTGATGCCTTGGGCAGACCGGTTGAGGCTGAGAAACATTGCCCCCAGTCCCATACCCAGCCACCGCCCTCGAAGCCCGTTGCACAACGAACCGATCACGAAAGTGGCAGAGCAAGATTGAACGCAACAAATGGAGGAGGCAGACTGGGGAGGGAAACATCGCCGACAGCAAGTGATCCACCCCAATCTCCACCCAACCGAATGGAGGAGTTGACGAAGAACATGCTTTTGGGCCAAATGGTACAAAACGTAGGAAGGGAATCCCACAGCTGTTGAGTGTGAAAATTGACGAAAAACAGACGATTGAGGAACATGGAACACCCATGAGTGGATAAAGAACGAGGAGGCTCAGGAATGAAACACGGCAAACTGCTCATCTGATGTCCGGAATAAGTAAGCATTCCACGAGACACTAACATCGCACACAACGAGTCGGTGCATGATCAGAAGTGGATCAATAACTTTGCGGAGTCGAAACATAGCATTTGACAGCATCGAGTCAGCCGCGGTACACAGGGTACGTCGTCGTGGTGTGTACATTTTATGGTATTATTGATAAATATTGTTTCGCGTAAAGCTTTGAGAATGTCAGCTGTTTAAATCGATTATCTCCAGTGAGTTTTGTGTTTTCATTACATCATGGAATTTCTCTGCGCCCGTCCATTAGAATTTCGAAATGCGAACACTGACCCTTAAATCTTGAATCAGTGTAAGGCGTCATATTCATCTATTTCCTTTGAGCTTATTCGTCTTCATTTTACCCATACCTTGGTCTGAGGAACCATGCCTCGAATGGATGACAAAATTCACTTCTCCACATAGAACGTTGATTTTACTTTGCGTTGGCTGTGTAAATGTTTTGTAGCTTGCCGCATACATCTGTGGAGTCTCTTGTTATCGCATGGGGATTGCGCGTCTGATCTTAAAGGGTTTACCATGATCATTTTTCTACCGGGCTATGTTACGATTGATCGTTAACATTTCTTATCAATATGTTGATTGTCCAGCAAGTCATTTATATTATAGTTTCTTGCCGGGTCGAACCCGACTCTGCAACCAGTCCACGAAAACGTCACACGTATACTTAAATGTGTTGACGCACGCGTATGCACGCACAGAGGTATATTATGTCTGTATGTAAGTATATGTTGTGTGTGTTGTTAGTAGGTACTAACAATACACACAATACCAAAACAATAATTCCTAACAGTACGCAAGTACATGTAAGTGTTCTCATCCCTTGCCGGTTTCCTATTCAAGTCCTTACTTCTTTTGTCCATTTGGGATTATACCAACCTGTTGCGTGGAGCGTTGTCATATTGATTTTCTTTTTTTCGTCTTTCGTGCATTTTCTTGAAATACCGTTAAGATTGGACAAATGATTGATATTTGGTTTATGAATCGGTTTAATAGAAACGCCGGATGTTCGGGGTTACTTGATGAACTGGCTGTACAACGTTAGTTTCATTTAACTATTGCAACTAGTTATTAAGGTGAAGTTAATTTCACGAATGCACGTGTATTGCTTTTACTTGTTCACATGATACTTTCCTTTGTGGCTGTCTGATCGTAATGACTGTTGTTTTCGATGATATTGCCTGTTTGATGTTATGTATGGTTTTAAAAGTCGCGGAGCTCCTTTCGTCTGTACCACCCGATGTAAGTGAGGGTAATGTGGGGAGAGAAGACATATGTAACAAAAGGGAAGTTAGGTTTGGAATCACCCATAAAAGGCAAAAGTCAGCAGCAGTCGGCAGCAGAAATTGGCTAAATGGTTACCACAAGTGTTAGAGGAAAAGTGGGGTTCGTCCACGTG
>JASGXE010006837.1:0-20425 GCA_030068105.1 Sinentomon sp. SZTP_YWyxl | reverse complement strand
AAAACGATTGAACATGCAAAACAGCATGGTCATATGCAGGACTAAAAACTGCAAAAAGAGTGATTGAAGCCACATTTTGAACAAGGCCAGGAATTGGAAAAAATTCCAAAATCAGATAAATCGACTGGACTGGTAAGATCCAGACGATAACTGGCATGGCTACGGGTAGGACTAAAACTGCAAAAAATAGTGGTTGAATTCTGCACATTTTGAACATATGGCCAGGCATTGGAAAAAAGGCAAGATCAGAGAAATCGACTGGGCTCAATGATCACCATGGCGACGGTTGAATAAAAGCAGTAAAAGGGGTGATTAAAATCTCATTTTGATCAGGGCCAGGATTTGGAAAAGGCCAAATCAGAGAATTCGACGCATTCGTAAGATAAGCGTGGCCACGGGTAGAACTAAAACAACAAAAAGAGTAATTAAATTCGAATTTTGAACAAGTCCAGGAATTGAAAAAAGGCTCCGTCAGAGATATCGACCGTATTCGTAAGATCACAATGGCCACAGGTAAGCAACAGGACATCTGCTTCTTCTCTCGTGTCTGAGAGATTGAACGATATTTGTTTTCCATAAATGAATAAGAAAAATAGTGCATAGTTTTCAGACAAAAAATCCAATGTATTTCTCGCAAATCCTACATAGCGAAGAGTTTTTGTGGTCTTTCCCGAGAATGAATTTCATTCGAGGTTGAAAATTCATCTTCTAGGGAAATTGAAATCGGGAGAAACTCCACTCACAGCTCAGGGAAGATAATAAGCTGCAAAGTTGAAAACAAAAACACCATTGAAAAGCTTCCGCCACAGCGCGATGACCACGGCACATGTATCCAAACTGAACATGTTGTCAGGGTAGAATGATGATAAAATGATGAATTTGGAGTTCAGATCGCATTGGAGGACACCGATGTCCTCTTGTACCGGCATTCAATATCCAGGAGAGGACACTGATTGTTATTGTTAAATGTTATTTTGCTTTAGCTGCCCATTGCAATGAGTTGCATCAATAAAAAATGACACACACTTTCTCGAACGCGTTTTGCTGACAAGCGCGAAATAATTTATTTGCGGAACCCTAAAGCTTAACTGCCATCTGTTGATTGTGTAATAAAACGAGTGAGCCTTGCCATTGTGTGCCATCGTTGGACCATAAAAAAAAAATCTTTCGGTCGTATTTCACTGAATGGACGTGAGACACCATTAAATGGCATTCTCATCGATGCGTTTCAACTCATTTTATCTTGTTGTGATCTCCATCTGCAGATTTTATTCCAAGCAGACACTGGAGCCATGGGTAGGTACGGGCAATGTTCAGATGCATCTCCTTCCCCTTTCTCCGTGTATGTATAATATCTTCGTGGCCAACCATTCTGCGGGCATTTGGCTACTAAATCTCGCCATTTGGAATCAATGGCAGAAACTTTCTCATGGAATATCTCCAATTTTTTTATATATTGGAAACCTGTCCCTACCTTTGCGCACAAAATATAATTTTCGCTCGATAATAAAACAAATGTGGCAAAAGGATTTCGATACATTGAATTCGAAATGAATATATTTGTAATTTGAAAATCTGGATGCCACCTCAACTTCTGCAATAATAGCTCTGATCATGCAAAGAACCGCTGTTTTCATGGATTTTACGACATTGCGTGGAGGTGGTACATCAATGTATCTCTACCGATAACATACAATAATTAAACATAATGATGTGTGTGTTTATCAAGTGACCGTTATTCCATTTTTATAAAATTTTGAAGTTTTCAATATACAAATTTCAATGCAGTGTTTGTGCCTGTCGTACGATAATTTATGTGCGATTATCGAAGCAAAGATGCAATGACCTTCAGAGTCTGTTGGTTGGTGATAGTTCAATGGCGAAGGGATATCTATTTCAATCTCCAACAACAATACAAAATTGGCATAAGTCAAAGCGCTGACATGGGTACACAATCGCGACATGCAAGTTCTGGCTAACGGTACATCTTACACCTGGAATTGCTCTCTAGTTCAGACAAGTATGAGCTCACAAAGTGCACAAAATAACTCCATGCAAGACAAGAGAAGAAATAAGGAATGTTAACTAAAATTAGGAAATCTCAGCACGTTCTCGGTTGACTACAGTCAGCATGACAACAATAAAATAGGCATAAATTGCAATGGAATTCAAATTTTCAAACAAAAGGTCCAGGAACGAAACTGCCTAGCTATTGAAATTGGCTAAAAAACACGATGGTCATAAGAGCAAAAGAGACTGAAAAAAGAATGAATTAAAATTTTTGAAAAACAGGCACACTATTGAATGGGAATAAAAACCAACATAGACACGGGAGGAAATCTGACTGAGCTCGTAGAGCAGGATCAAACATTGAAACGAAAAGGCCGGTAATTGAAAATGGATAGTTTAAATCTACAAAAACAAAAATTCAGATATTGTTATAGTAGAATGTCTACATAGTCTACACTAAAAACTTCCCGCAGTGGTGCAGCAAAATGTCTAAGGTAATGCATTAGCTAACTTTAATGTGTAATAGCTCATATCAATCAGCATCATATCATAGTTTAAATTGCATTTAATATACGTTAAAATTATTAAATCATCAGCATATCTTCACAGACACACAAACCAAAATCTCACTTTGAAGGAAGTCAAATATCTAGAAGCAGTTTTGTGATGCAAGAAGAAACATCGTATCCAAAACTAAGATTTTTTCTTATCCAAGAGTTCGGAATACTGCTCGCATATCCGTGAAGTCCCACGTTCAACTCCATAGCTAAATTAGACATATAGCACGGGAAAACATTCAAAGTAATTTGTCGCATTATCAAATCCACTAAAATTAGAATTTTATTTTACTTTCCAGTTGGTGATGGTGAGGTGTACTTGGGGGAGAAACTTCTAAAAGATCTTGGATTCGGTTAGTTGCGTATAACGGTGGATTTTGGATTAATTGTGCTTTAGGGGCCGTTATTAGTTACATATGGCAGGTCTTGAGGTGATATTTTTCAGAAATAAAAGTGCATCCTGCCTGGATTATGTCGACGAGGAATGCACTGAATTTCTTGTTTGACTCTACCAAACGCCCATGTATTTGTTGCAGCAAAATTCGAACTTTACTTTATAAAAGAGCATGCCTTTATCGTAATGCAAATACGGTGCTGCTTTGCTGCAAATGACATGCTTAAAGATGCTCCATCGTGTTTTTCAATTAAAAAGAACCAACGTAGAACCGACAACGGTCTTGCTCTCACATCCTCCATTTGTAACACAAATCGATATTTTAATTCTTTCTTCCCTCGCACTGTAAGAGACCGGAATTCCCTTTCCCGCGTATCTCCCACCATTACAAAGGCTAAGGCATCCCTAGGCATAGCACCTTGCAGCTCCTGACCAGTCGTGTGACCCTTTTCCATTGTTTATTTTCCTGTTGTTTTGTTTTATTTCATGACATGTAATTGTTTTAACTGTTTGACTCAGATTTTTTCGTCGTTCTGCCACCATTTCCTTTGTGGGCAGTATTGATTAAATAATAATAATAATAATAATAAATAATAATAATAAGACTACTTAAAAACTTAGCAATTTTACCAGAGAATTGGTATTTTTATCGTAACGCAAATACGATGCTGCTTTGCTGCAAATGACATGCTTATAAGACTATTTAAAGACTTAGCGGTATTTCCAGAGAATTGGTATTTTTATCTTAACGCAAATACGATGTGCTTTGCTGCAAATGACATGCTTATAAGACTATTTAAAGACTTAGCGGTATTTCCAGAGAATTGGTATTTTTATCTTAATGCAAATACTATGCTGCTTTGCTGCAAATGACATGCTTATAAGACTACTTAAAGACTTAGCGGTTATTACTAGAGAATTGGGACAGCTTGGTGCGAATATGTAAATTGTTTTTAGAAAGACTTGTTGACAAATTCATGGCAAGTGTGAGAATTCATGGATGAAAAAATTTTTGCCAACAAACAGTTATGTGTAAATCATTGCTTATACATGCAAAGAGTTTGTAGTTTTAATCTCGCCGTGTGTGACAGACTGTGATGTTAAGTTTTGACGTTCTACAGAATTTCTGTTCAAAATTTCGATATTTTATGTTCCACACTAAATACTGAAAATCTTCGAACTACTTACTCCATCGTTGGTATTCCAGAAGTGTAAAAAGGAGATAATTATTAAAATTTCACTTGTTTAGTTATAATATTTGCAATGAAATTAGTACATTGGCTTTGTCGTTGGAAATTCTAAACAAATATGAAATTTACATTGCACTAATTTCGTGTAATTAACATTTATCTTCAATGAAGTGTTCAACTGGTTTGGATAATTGAAATTGTTACACTAGATTTCGATAAAAATGAAAGGAAATCGTGATGTTATGATCTCACAACCTTTGAGCGTATGTGTTAATGCCGTTAGGAACCTTCAATTGGTTGTAAGTACACCTCTTATTTATCCCGAAGTATAAAACCTCCAGAGAGGATTCTGCAAGTTCGACTCCCTGATAAGGATCGCTCTAATCGATCTTCGTCTAAACTGTTAAATAATTGTTGCTTTTTGTGACAATATCTCATTTATGCACCCAGTCGAACTGAAATCAAGCCTCCTCTCACGCAAGACAGCTTGAAAAGCATCGAGAAAATGAATGGAACCACATACGCAATTCAAATACAATTGTGGTAGAAAGTGTTGCCACCAAAACTTGCCTCGTAAAGAGCATGGGAAATTACCAGTTTAAAACTTTATTGACATCTATTTCAACCATACTGCTCTGTGACAATTTTATGACATAAAAATTACATTCGTTTTTTTATTTACTTACAAAGGAGACATTTCGGTGCAATTTTTGTCTAGGAATAAATTTTATCAAAGACCGTTAAAATTGCATTTAAAATGCGTGCGTGGTTCCATTACTTTTCCCAGCACTGTACGCTCTGTCTTCGCAAATCGTAATCACCGAACTGCTATTGAAAAGAACCATGTTGTATAATTAATTTGTGGTGTTGTTTATGACGTGATATGAAATGTTGATAATGTTTATAAATTTTGGATCTTGCAACAATAAAATGTAAGCACAAGTGGAACAAATATTACAAGTGACGCATTTTATCTGCCAGTTGACTCATATCATGCATTGTTAAGAAATTATAACTGTGTCAACAGCAAAAGTTGCATGTCAACAGCAAAAGTCTGTTCTTAATCTACATTAATGACATTTCCAGATTGTGTAGCAGCACAGTACGGCTGTTTGCTGACGATTTAGTCATACTCGTATATCGTGAAATCAAAGCAGCCCGCGATATTTTTTTTTACTTCACGACGATCTGAATTCCATCCACACATGTGCTCAAAATGAAAAATGACAGTAAAGTCGACAAATTGCATTTGTTAGTTTCCAACGCTCGAGGGAAAGCAAGGCTGGGCTCCTTCTATTTTATTAATGGTTCCCCAGTTTGAAAACGTTCATCCTTCCAGAACCTCGGTGTGCTCACAAGCGATGACCTCATTTGGGCACAGCATCTCAATTACATGATAGGTAAGGCACAAAAGGTATCGGCATGTTGCAGCGTAATCTTTTTCTTGCTTCTCCAAAGGCCAAGCAAAAGGCATATTTATCTCTTGTCCTTCCTGTTCTCGAATATGCAAGCGTTGTGTGGGACCCCTTTCTGCTCACTCATTCTCTGGCTTTGGAAAGGGTACAGAGGCGAGCTGCACGCTTTATCAGTGGCATCTATCATAGAACAGCCAGCGTTTCCAAAATTTTAAGTGATCTTGAAATAGAACAGCTTTGAAACAAGAAGAAAAAGGAAACGTGTTGATTTTTTTCGCAAAATCCTTACCAATAAGCTCAAGATTCATCTCCCTTATCAGTTTACCCTGCGAACCGAACAGCGGAGAACAGGTAATGGCTGTCACAAAGTGGCTCCTGATTAAATTCTCGCCATTATTCCAATCTTTCTATCCCAGAACCATCAGGGACTGGAATGCACTTCCGTCAGAATGCAAGCATGTCCAGGAAGCCTTGAAAATTTTCCGGCCAGTCTTTGAGTAGATTTACCCTCGAGTTTGTGTATACATGCTTTTGTTGTTGTTCCCATTTGTTTTTGTCTTTGACTCCAGCCATCATTTCGGCGCCGTTTTTTACAATTGTTGATTTTTTTGTAATCTTTTACATATCATGACCACAACATTTGCTAAGTCATTTCGCAGATGTTTTTTGAGATAATAATAATAATAATAATAAAATAAAAATAAAAAAAGTTCTAATTGATTTTGGCAATTTAGATGGATGGCGAGGGCAATTCGCAACTATCAGTGTTGACCCTAAGTTGGACGATATCAAGGTCGTGAAAACGGAAAAGCAGAGGTTTTTTAAATGTATGCAAGTCTTTGGTTATGATTGAATTAAAAAAGACCCTACATTGCTAACATTGCACAAAAACGGTGACTGGATTGTGTTCAGGATTGATGGTAAACAGCTGCAAAAACCCAAGAGTTGTCCCCTATATTAAGTTTGATCACTAATTTATATCACTTTTATCATCACTTGCGTCACCTGAACTTACATCACCTACATGAATTGAACTTACATCTTCTGAACTTACCACCTTATGTCACCTTGTTTTGCACTTAATTTTTCACTTCTTGTTTTCCTATATCACATAAATGTATCACTTATATTACCAAGATATCTAAAGCGGCACAACTGAAACAGGGTTAAAACACAGTTACGAGCCCGGGAACAGTGGCCGTCATTAGCCGTCATTCACGTCTGATTTTCTGAATGGCGATAGATCAACGAACAGAGAATTATTCAAAACAGTTGTTTTGTTTTAAAAATACTAGAGTAAATACACAGAAGTACGAGACGCTGCGTTCCCTCAAAATTCAATGCATGTGAGTCCACGTTTTCAATTGAAATGAGTGTCAATATCTTACAACTTCATTATTCGAATGAAAAGAACCCATTCCATTTGCGCTCTGTTCAAACCACTTTGACACGTGAAAAAGTTATGGAGACATAACCCTCATTATTTGTACATTCGTTGGTTGGAAACTTGGGTATTGGAGTACTCGTAATTAGATAAAGTGTGCGACGCGACTGCCAGAACAGGGACCTCATTCAATTGCAGTTCCTAAGCTAAGCATTACTTAGAGCATTTCTTAAGCTTTGCTAGGAAACAGATTCCTTATTCAATTACCGTTCTTAGTTTAATCCGTTTCCAAGGAAGTTACCAGGAAGTTCTTAGCAGCCTTCAGCATTGCTTAGCGGAAATGCACTTACCACCATGTATTTATGAGTTTCAATTTAGGGACGCTCTGAGCTCTCCTAAGCGTTTTGGATTCAAGTTTTGAGGTGTTTTTCAGCTCGCGTGTTTATTCTTTTTTGCGTGTGGTTTCCTATTATGCGGTTTTTAAGATTGTTTATGCTTTCTTTCTTTGTCTATTGCAATATTTTTAATCGAAACACCGGCAGTTTATCTCAGATTCCTATGAACAAGCGATAATCATCCATGAAACTGCGGGCAAAAATTCATCACTTCCTTGTTTGGTGGATGGATGACCATCAATACTTCAATTCGGTTTCCATGGCAATTGAATAAGACTATGGCTAATTGAATAAGACTAAGAAATTCCCAAGCAATTCTTAAGAATTCGGAGCTTGAGCATTTCTTAAGGCTTAAGCTTTGCTTAGCTTAGGAACTGCAATTGAATGAGGCCCTGCGACCTCACTCAATTCATGCGAACTGTAATCTGACATGACCAACAAAATCCTTAATTCGATTCGGCAGAGATATGCTCGTAAATTTGTGATTTACGAAATTTGTGGATTTGTGGCAGATAATGGTGAAACAAGATATCACAATAGAAAATGTTCAGTCGAAGCAACACTTGTCACATCTCATCGAGAAACACAATTGGCAACTTCTCAGGATGAGTCAAAGATCTGTTCTTCGTCCCAATCACCGTAACCATTCAATGTAACCGGCGACTCATTGTAAGCGAAGAAGAACTTACTTATTTGTTGAAATGTAATGAGAAGCGATGAAGTCAGCAAATGAAATATGGTTGATTGTTGTATTCTCAGTGGCCGTTGATGTCGTTGGCAACAATTTCGAAAACGATATTGAAGAAATCTGGAATGAAGTGCACAATCTGGTTTCATCGGATGGAATATCGACTGCGTTTGGAATTGATTTTGATGTCACGAAAATAGCGGAAATCTTGACCACACTAAAAAAAATCGAAGATAATCCATCTGTGGGCAATGCATCCACTGTTCCAGGAATTGATGAATTACATCATGATCTAAAAGTGGTCATCTATGCTAAGGAAATGTTGAGGGCGGGTAAGTAACCATTTGATTTTCATGTTAACTCAAAAGATAAGAATTATCCAGCAAAAACCTGAATTGACAACTTGGGTTCGTTGAGTTGAAGTCCGGTCATCTCATGCTCAATGGAAATGTTGAGGGCGGGTCAAAGTACTCGCATCTAGGTTTTGCATGTGTAACTCAAAAGATGTATGGTAATATTATCCACGACATTCAAAATACACGGGCCATGGGAGATTTTTATCAGACTTTTGAAGCACGGGGCAATGCTACGCCCCATCTAGTAAGCGCTGCTAAATGCATTCCTTTATGTAATGTGTTTTGCAGCGCATGCGAAATGAGAAATTACATTGCCCCGTGCTTCAAAAGTCTGGAAAACTCGCCTATGGCCCGGCTATATAGAATGGCTCCGTATTCTACATTTAAAGGGCTTAAATTCCTTAGTGTCCACCACCTATTATGGAAAAGCAATACGGAAGAATGTTCCTCTTTGGATCAAGATGATTACTCTTCATGGTTAGATGATTACTCTTCGACAATAAATATAACAGATTGAACTCTGCAGGAGAGCAGATGTTTTTTGAACTCTGAGGAGAGCAGATGAACTCATACTTCTGGCATAATCGTGTTTGCGAAATTAGAAGCAAACGTTCGAACGCTCTATGTATGATGATGCTTAAAATCATTAACAACGTCGTGGATAGGCATAAATCTACCAAATATCATTTTAAATTACTATTCTTATATTTTAGGCAATATTTAGGATATGATTTTAATCATAGAGAAGCTTCCGAAATATTTAAATTGTGTTTTCCTTCTCGCAAGATAAATTACAATACAGGCATCTTATCCTCTCAAATATCTTATCAACTTACGTATTTTCGGAAATATTAGCTCAAAGTGACTGCCTTTGCGACTCTAGAAATGCGGCTCTAAAATGATGGATTTCCGTCAAGAAATGACACGTTTGGCAAGCGAATTCAGCTTGTTGTTGTGTGATGCTGTTGCCAAACACAAAACTCACGGCCTGCAGAAAAGCCGCGCGCTTGTAGTGTGATCATCCTTACGACCGAAATACGATATGTAGAAACGAATTGTGCCAGATGAATTGTGCCATTAATTGGGCTTTCCCGTGTCGGATAATGCAATGTTTTTGTCCTCATATCAATACAGCTGGTTTTTTACCAAACGGGAAAGAAATGATAGACGAGCAATAAGAAATTATCCAAGAATGGTGGTTCAGTAAAATATGCATGATATTTTTATTTTTGTGTACTGCAGAATGTGAAATTAAGATAAGAGTAAATAAGTTGACGAAAATGTCGTGTGAATGTTTTCTCTAGTACCTTAAGAAATCAGGTTAGGGAGAAGAAGCTTCCCTTATTGACCGCCAAATTGGAAAATCTTTGAGAAGGTGGCGATAAAATGGCGTCAGGGATGCCTTTTTAAATGGCTTCTAAATTGTTGCTTTACTGTAAAACTTGAATAAAACTTGAATCTTATTAAATAATGCCAGCTTAGCTTAATTTCTGCTTCTTTCTGATGTGACGACACCTCTCTCTCCCTCCTTGCAGTTCCAAACGAAACCATCAAGGAAATTGAAGATCCCACCGATTTCGTTGTCCAACGTTTAATAAAAGGTGGGAAAAATACTGAAACAAAATATAACGTTCCATTTTTAACTATTTGTCTGTTTCATTGCAGGGACATCTGTATTATGTGCGTGCGGGTATCATTTCGTGTTACTCAGTTCAAGTTTTGAGCTAAGCACGCTGTTGCATTTAAAGTGGATACTTAGGTCCACCTGTGAGCACTGATTATACAAAAATTCACATTGGGAGATGTCAGGATACGTGATGTTTCTGGAAGACGAAAGAAATCGTTTGAAATGGTCACAAAATTGTTATCAATATCATTTCCAACAACAGTGTTTTAAATCCATTTACTTAAATGGAGTTTCCGTATCATGTTTGCAAGTAGAAAATAGGTTGTGTCCTTGTTTCCTTCTTAAACACGGAAAAACTGATTTCGCTCAGAAGGAGACGTAAAAATCACGAGTATTTTTTGAAATCAGGGATATTTTTCACACGAAATATTCATAACTTCGTGATTAAGCAAGACCACGATTCTTTGATTTAACTTAAATTCCATCACCTTAAATTGAGTATTGTTACGCAACCTGAGTACCTATGAATAATAGAAGTTGGTGGTTGATATCTGTCAACAGCAGTATTTCTCTAGCAATCCTGATGGAATTGTTTACTGAGTTAACCCGAATTCAATGTTTAAAGAATGTTGTGAGGAAAGTTGTGCCAAACGGAAGAAGTTGTCGAAAATTTGCCCTAGAAATCACGTGTACAGCAAGCAGCATAAATTATCGTATCAGAGTTAACATATCTCATTGCTTTGACTATTCACGGCAGAAAGAGAAATTGAACCGCAGCCTCCTGAGACGGTTGACACTCATCCGCTTCCTGCAGCCGGAGCAGGTAAGTCCCACAACAGTTATTTTTAATTGTTAGCAATATTCCTCTTTGGGAAGAAAAGGGGACGAATAATTCTATTCAAGGGCACAAACTCTATAATGGAGATCTCTCTGTGAATGGTCACTGCAATCCGAATTGTCTGCAAGAAATTTCAACTATTTAGGTATGATAGAAGCAAGCTGTATTCTCCCGAATTTTACTCGTACTATCTCCGCTTTTAAAAGAAAAAGATTATCATTTGGTGTGCGATGCTAAAGTGCAATTGAAAATACCGGTGTATCGAATATGGGCTTTTTGCAACAACCTGATATAAGAAACGCCAGGTCCTTCAGGTTGGTCGAATTTGATTAGCATAAATGTCCGTATTTAGATACATGGAGAATTTTAATATCGGCTTTTGGCATGCCCTACGAATATTATGGTGACCTTCAAGATGTCAATTAAATTTCGGTCAATGGATTGATGTTATTCTAGGTATGTTATTTTTAGGTGGCGAACCTTACGAAGCGATAGCTAGCTCTAGTGGAATTGGTGGCAAAGTCGGACTTTCGATTCATGATACAGGTAAGAGTACTTAATATATACGTAGAGTGTTTTTCATAGTTGGGTATTTCTGGCGATATGTCAATCAGGAAACTTTTAACCAGATATGCTAATAGCTTAGTGATAACGGAATCACACACAATGCCTTGATTTAACTTGAGATCGAACACTTTAATTAAATTCCCCAACGCAACTTGAGTGCTGATAGAGTTTTGCACTTGGTTCCCCATAACTGTCTACTGCAGTTGTATATCATTACAATCTATGTGGATTTCTCTACCGGATTAATCCGAATGAAAAGTTTAAAGAAGTGTTGCCAAGAAAGTGTGCCATAAAAAGGGGTTGTCGAAAGATGTGCCCAGAATCGTCATTCATATAAAGCAGCCAGGAAAGCAAAAACATTTGCGTCTCAGTCAAAATGTCATTGCTTTAACATTCATTCCAGATAAAGCAAATGAAACACAGGCTCTTACAATCATTAATAATTGTAAGAGAAATCGTGGAAATCATCAAGTATCCCCTCTTGGCTTCACTACTCTATGTCAGAATTACGTACGATTTATCCGCCTTAAATGTTCCAGTTGGCTTGGTTGGTCTTCCATGCTCTTCCACATCATTTTAGAGGCAATTACCATCTCAACCAACAACCCTAAATTGACGGAAAAAGCAATAACTTCAAACGTAACAATAAAATATCCTGTAATTATTTGCAATGAGGCTATAATGTGCATGGCTTTTGGAAATTTTCAAACGATTCATGAATGATCGAACAATAATTTTTTTTGTTATTTTCTTTTTATATAGTCACTGTAATATTCACTTATGCAACATGGATGCATAATTTTCATCTCGAGTCTTAAACTTGTCATATTTTGTAAGGGTGTACGGCCAAGACATAAGCGTTTGACAGCTTCTCAAAATGGTCGTTATTGAATATTTATTGCATTGGGGTTTATTGCATTGGATTGTTATCTAATTCCTCCACTTTAACAAGTGTTGAATTTTTCTCAGATCCTTCGATAGAATGTATGTGAAGTACACAATTTGGCTGCTTTCTTTCGGCTGTCCCGATTTCTGAACAGACCAGTTTCTTGTACCTGCTTTGCTCATCCTCTAATGGTTTTACTCTTCCCCTATCTGTTTTCTGCACTACCGGCAAGTTTTCTTCTTTTCGTTTTTTCAGGTGACCTAAAATGGCTGTTTAAAGAACAAATATTGGTCATATGGCCCAATTAAAACTAAAGTGGAGTTTGAGCAAAGGAGACTATCAACATACCAAGCCACAGAAACAAATCGCAAGGCGTCAACTCGGTGTTCCTTTGCAAGTCATTCAAAAGGATCTCTGTAGCTTGTAGCTCAGCCAACGCCCAGGGAATTGGCCAGTCATTCAAAAACTGATGTGGCTGTGTGGCTGTGTTTTGTCTTGCATGAATGACACCTTCTCGTTGTTTTCCCATTCCGAAATCGCATGCCAAAAGCTTTGCTTAAGCATGTGCAGAAAACTGTCTACGTTCGTTTGTTACTGGTTATGAATGGGCCACATACCATATGTTAATTATTTTCTGATGGTAACTTTTGGTCCCCTGCAAAACAAGGAAACAAGCAAAGTTGCCGGAGATGTAGAAAATGCCAGAGGACAAAGAACAAAGCTTAGAAAACAAGAAAATAAAAAACGGTGCAAGCAGCTGGGAGGCACAGATGCACGGATCAAAATTGTCTACTTACATACTTGCTGATACACTGTACAAACGGGAAGTTTCGAATTTAGTAACAATTTTATCCTATGTAAGACCAAATTGCATATCTAAAACTTAAAAACACTCTTATTTTTGACGAACAGACGCAAATAGTTTTGAAATAGTTTTGAAAAATAGTTTGAAATAGAAATGATTTTTATTCTAAGCTCTTTATTCTGAAATCGAAATGATTTTTATTCTCAGCATACATCTGCGGAAAGTTAACCAGCAGCCATATTGCACTGTAAAGCAGAAAAAAGTCCAAGAAACTTTATAAAACTCATTTTACGACTTTGTTGACTCATCGGCATTTTGATTTAGGGTAAGTAGCAGGTCAAAAGAGCTGTATGTTGCTGACATCAAACGTTTTGGTCAAATCCCAAGTAGAGGCTCAGTCTGATCGAATGCTTCCGGTGCATTAATAAATGAGCTACCCAGCTTTAAACAACATGTGGGGTATTTCTTGTATTCTCTGTATTTGATTTCTTCATTTCAATTTTTGAAATTCCTGTGCATTAGATAAAAATTTAGGACTGCTTCCTCTTAGCGCCCATGCGTAATAACTTAAAATGTCCAAAATTTAAGTATTGAATCGGTTTCCCAGAAATGTGAAGGTTGAGGCAATTTTTCTCCTGGTCACGTTTTTTTCATATGAATGGTCGCCATGGTTGAGGCGCAGCAAAAATGAAACTTTTCATTGAACCCAAATTATCAGTCATCCGGCTACAAACAACATGATCTATGCATGAAAGCGAAAATATTTATGAAAATTCAGCACCCCTCATCAATTTTTAGCTGAAATACTCGTAGTCCTGCATAATCGGCGTACTGACCGCTATAATGTTTTGAAAATTTATGTGGCGATATTTTGGGACCCATTCAATATGTAGAACGATGTTAGTATTTTGAACATGTTCAAAACACTACCACGAACATTGAGAAATAGAACCATTACCTTGTGCTCATCCTCGTGTAGTGATAAGTAATTGGTCAACATCTCAGATATTAATGACCGTTTTAAACAGTTATTCCAGACACGGTAATAAATCCAGAAACTGAAACGTCGGCAAGTATTTCCGTGCCTGGAAGTGCGGCAGGTAAGTTTCGTGAAAAACATTGGTGTCATTTTAATCGAGTGATTTCCATCCCTTCGGAAATGTTCTATCAGGGGTAGGCAAGTTTGTGGCTGGCTTTCAAGTTCAAGGAACTAGTGAAAAAGGAGTTTTCATTTTATTGATAGATATTGACCATCGGCTTATTCTCGTCGAACACCAACAATTTTAAAAATATCTGTTCGAAAGAAGAACACACGAATTTTCGGCATAAGAAGAACATTTTGAAAACGTAATTCAGTTATTGGTAATTGACAAAAAGTATTTGTCCATTTTTCTAATCGTTGTTAAATGGGTTTTAACCAGAAATGTTAACCCGAATTTGAAAAAGACACAGTATCGTTGCTCGTTAGTTACAGTTGATATTGATCTTATTGCCATCTATTTACTCTTTTTTGACTCGTATGACAGTGGTTCCGAATACCAATGGTGTTGCACGGCTTTTGGATTTGCCTTTTGCGATTATCTTCGCTGCCCGTTGCGATCTATTAACCCGGCACTGAACAACAAAATCGCCTGGGATTACAGGCATAGGGATACGCCTGCATTAGTATAATTTTATTTGGTAGCGTAGTATTTTAAACGAAGCCTACAGATATTGTGGTTACCATCTCAAGGCAGTTAACATAGGTGGAAAATTGCATTGTTGTTCTGTTGGGATCTTTGGTTTTAGAAACGATATCTTATGAAGCCGTTGCCACATCAGGTGGGATTCCTGAAAAAATGGAACCTTCTTCAGGGCCTGTAATAATTGGTAAGCTCGTTAATTTTAGCCAGCTCGCTGAGAACGCCGAATGTTCGTATTTTCACCGCATTTGGAATAAATATCATTTCATGAGATGTAATTGATTTTATTAATTATTGTGAATATACCTCAGGAATTACGGAATTACGCAAATATTCTTGAGAGCAATTATGCCTGTTAGTGTCATGATTTAACATATGCGTATGGAGCTTAGAGGTTTGTTGGATTTCGGAACCTTTCCGTTCCGGAACCGTTTCGTTTCGGAATCCTTTCGTTTTCAAGAATTGGATCACGGTCAATTTGGAAAGTTGAACGTCCAAGCCACAGGATGGAATATGAGCCTGGCAGATGTGGAATTTATGTGCATTCGGAAGAGGTAACTTTATCTATAATTTAACCATGCTCCTAATAAATCAACTATCTATAGGAAAATAAAACTTCCGTTAATTGTTCAAGTCTCCTAATGTGTTTCGCAATTACCTGATGTGACACCTCGTATACAAGAATAACATGCTAGAATGATTGTTTTGTGATTTGCATTGTAATCATATCATCTTCTTCGTTTTGTGTTTTTTAGTTTCTTTAATTTTTTCTGAGACATTCCTCATTGTAATGACAAATTTGCTCTGTTGATCGAAAATTAAATAAATATTTAAGTAAAAACGATGATTAAGCCACAGCAGGTAGTGTGTTTAGGTCTGTCTTACCGATGCTGATTATTTCATTCTTTTCCTTTTCGCTCGATCTTGTCTTAGTTTTCCATTATGAATATTCCTATTTTCTTCTCAGTTGGAGCACCAAGCTTGAGAGATCAGATGGATGCTGGTTATTTCGAGACCCTTATTCCTGAAAATACAATGGGATCACAAGTTCTCATTACACGTACCGATGACCCACTGTCAAATGTGGAGGCAGGTCAAGAAATAGGAGATATCGGCCTGATCCCGAGTGATAATAAGCAGACAGTCAAGGAAAAAGATGCGATGCCGATATTGTCTGAAATAGGTTAGGACGCAATACGAGACGCTTCAGCCTGTTGAGGTGCTGTTATGGCTGTACGAAAACAATATCTACACAATATAGCGTATATCAAGATCGGTAAAGGATAGGAAAACACATAACTCCCTCGAACAAATGATGGAGCAAAAACGAAATAGCGACAGTGGGAAAAGTTTTGTTTACAAAAGGTTCATGACATCTCTAAAGCGGAAAGTTCAGTATGACCCTTGGAGAGAATTAGATTTATCGAAGTAAATCTAATGAGAGCATGATCCCCCATACATAACAAAGGAACGTTAATCCATCTATTCGCAAGGGAAGATTTAACAATGCGGTTTGCAGATGCAAAATTTCTCATATTAGATGTAACTCTGCTTCAGAATCAAGAATAACAAACAGAATGGCAACTGAAATGCGGTGCACCGATAATTTGGTACCTGAAATCAAGATTACTTCGCGAAAGCTTTTCGTATATCTTCCCTTAACCTATCTGTTGCGAAGTATAGATAATAAAAGTTTCCTGGAAAAAGCCAAGTCTAACCTCACACCGCATATTCCATAATATAACTTAAATTAAATATTATCACGATTGACAAAAGTAAAGTAGATTACGCTATACTATACGACAAAATCGTAGTCTGTATTATTTTTTTTTTTTGAAAAAAAAATAGTTCAGAAGGTTACATGCAGCGTCATTCCATTTTGACATTGCAACTCACTCCAGGATCTCAATAAATTGCCAACTGTTTGCATATTTATCGAATTGGAGGAAAACCTACTCTCTAAGGTTTGTCGAAGGAAATTCGAGGATTGTATTTTTTGCGTTGGCCGCTTGGATTAGGAATTGATAGGCGGATCATATGCCCGGTGGTTAAAGGCAACATTGCGTGAAGCCTGCACATTTCCCCAACGGCTCTCAGAGTTCCTTATCGACATCTTGACTGAACGCGATTTAACGGCTCTTTATCGCTCTTGACAGAAGTGCTAATAGTGCCGGAATGGCTTAACAGGACGCGTATTTTCGAAACCTACCGAACTCCCTGGTTGTACTGACGTCATTGCAGCAAAACCACCATTTACACACTACTAACGAAAATATTTAAAGCTATTTCAATCTGACCTAACCTATCCTAACCATCCTTTACCTGCTGCTTTTGATTTCCGCCTCCCACCCGCCGAAAACTGTAAAAAGTACCACAGCCAGGAAAATCTAAAAGAACCGATCCCCATGCGTCGGATTACTAGTCCAGTGCCTTGACCTCTAGACCACCAATTCAGCTGCTGAAATTCGCTTTCGAGTTTGCCTTTTATTAAATGCGCTTTCATAACGTCCCCATAAAAAATGACGTCAGTGCAACCTGCGATTTTGGTAGGTTTCGAAAACAAGCTCACAGAACAGAAAATTCCTCTAAACAAATATCCTTTATGAAGAAAATGATAGCTAGATTTTCGCTTCAAACCTCACCGTTTTCTCAGCGTTTGTCTTGTGGTTTGGAGGCCATAACCATTCCTATTCTATATCGAATATCCCATTTTCCTGGTGGCGCCAAATCATTTCATTCTGTGCGAAGATATAAAAGCAACATAGCGGACACTTACTTGAGATCCTGTCATCATTAGAATTTTGCAAGAAGAAAAATCACCCGGCATTTTTCGATTAATTCCTTTTTCAGTTATCAGAAGCAGTCAAATGTCAATGGATGAGTGGTCAGTCATTAAGAGTTTGATTAACCAGAAAGAAGAGAACAAAAGCAATCAGAATAAAGTACTGTCAGGCAAGTTTTAAACCATTTTTACAAGTTAGGATCCTTCGAGTATACATACTTATACAGGATGAGTCATGTCGAATGTAGGTTTTTTCGATCGCAGTTTCCGCGAAAACGGCAGCACCAACAATATAGTGATGCAATGGGGGTTTTGGGGCCTGGTTCTCTTGCGCTTCGTTTGGTTCCATTGGGTTCTCCTAAGTTGACACCCCTACACCCTTTTAGGGGAAGGGTAGTTAGGGATGTTTTCTATGCTGCGCATTATCTCCGGAACTGTGCTTCGGAGGTCCATTGTTTAAATTACAAATTTGTTCATTTTCTTAATCTGAAGGCAACAGAAGTGATCCGACTCAAATCCATCCCTTGGCTTCCGTTTTAGGGGTGGATCTCTGCGGAAGGGCTAGAGAGGTTGGAGGGGCGTTTTTCCTACAGGCATACGTTCTTCGTGTCTCAGATGATGGGGCCTTAGACCTCAGTCTTCTTGCGATTCTGTGAAGCAACATTTGGGGGTGTCTGAAGGGGTGCAAGGGGTGGTTATACATGTATGGAGATATCTCCGTTTTCGCGGAATGAATTACGATCGAAAAACCAAAATTCGAGGTGACTCACCCTGTATATCACCAAGCGATGAAATGTGGAAAGCAACCAATTGGTATCCACCACAGATAAGTGGCAAAACGGAAAGATAAAAAATGTGTTTTAACAGCGTATTGTTCCCGCTTTCGTGGACTTTGAAATAGCAATGCAGCTCAAGAAGAATCGAACGTAAGTTAATTTCATTCGCTGGCAATGCGCAGAAATTCAAGAGATGGTAGGCAACGTGACGCCAGAAAAAGAAAACAAAGAATGTGAATTTTGAAAACTCAAGCGCTCACCGAAGTGTTGGAAATTGTTCGTTACACACCCATAAAGTTCAAACTACTGCTCCGTGCCAATAAATCCATGCATTCAGCTGTTAATTCCCGAGGTCAATTCTCACCATATTGATTCCATCAAGTCAAGAGTGTGATTTGGTTTTCGTCGGGAAAAAGTTAAAGAATTCTGTAAATCGAAAACAATAATTCAACCTCTATCGCATCACTTCAGGATGTGCTTCTTCTCATCTTCGAATTTTGCACCCCAGATCAGCTGTTGAAAATTGGCGATAATTTGCTGCTATAAAAAGATCCAAGCGATATTCAAGCTGTCTTGATGCTGATTTTGGGTTTGACTTTTGTTGGATTTGTCTTGAGGCATTTTTTGGTGGAATGTCGTTTATAACACACCATGGAATGAAGTGTATTCAAATAATGACGGAAAACGCACGCTTCATGGCCCGCGATTGAAACACAGCCTTCGATTTCGAATAGAGGCCGAGTCCGGTAGAAGTGAGAAGAGGCCCATCTTTCTTTCGAGAATCACCAGCGCAGTTCGATCCGAAGAAAAAATTCATACACGGCTTTTGCCGCATTACCCATCTCGATGATCGATGTACGGGTATTCTCGATGCGAAGAGTCTGTTTTCTGGCTCCTGTTGACGGCACAATCCTACGGGTCTCTATCGAAGTTTTTGACAGTTATACAATGACAACCCCTTGATGCAGCCATCGTTTTATGCTTGGATGATAGTTGTGTATCTGAAAAAGTGGGATAAATCACTACGTAACTTGCGCTGCAATCAGTTCTTGTAGACTTGAAAAACTGGAGGTTATGCAGGATCGAACATGGGAGTGGAGCTAAGTACATCTCCTGCCTCTGCCTCACATTGGTATCATGTCCCCCACTGAGAAATGGATCGATACGATTTCGATGCGACTTCTGAAGGAGGCAATTTATTTATGTACTCGCGCTTTGCTCTTTCTGGCGGTGCTCACTCTCAACAGCAACATGTAATCTCTCAAATAATTGGTTAATGAGTTTTGAGAAAAACGCCATTTCTGTATTCGGCCCACTAATTATTTTAATGCCGTTCTACGTTAAAACAGTTGAACGTTGTTAATCGGTGCAGCAGAATACTATTCGTGGGCTTTTTCTTCCACTGAACTATCTAAACGCACTTTTAGAGTTCCTGAAATTTTTCGATCTTATTCACAATTAAACAAGATGCTGTCCTACTAGCCCAGTTTGATCAATTTTTTGCACCAAAACGTTCTGAGAGAGAATGCCGTCCCACATGATTCTTCAAAGTTCCAACCCCCCAGTTTTTTCAGCTCGTCACGTCACTTCTTCCACGGAACGCTAACATACCATCTCCTTCATTTGCAGCTTAAAATCAGCTTTATTTGCAGTTTCCTTTGCAGCTTTCAAGCAGCTTTAAACAATTGACAACAACAGAATTTAACGCAGTATACTGACCAGAAATTAAAATACACAGAGTGCTGAGTTCTCAGGATTCTTCTAATTGCATACCAACCTCAGGTGAAAGGATCGCACTGTGGGGCGAAGTTTATGAACGAGATCCTGACCCTGTCCAGTGGTGATGGCAACCATATGCAGCTACCTTTTGCCAAGTTACTACACGTACATTGGCGATTAAATTGCATTTGCAATGCATTAAAATTGTGATTGCTTAGAACTTAGCAAAAGTTCGTTGCTACAGAAATTTAAGAGCCGCTCTAAAATACAGGTCAAAATCTGACACCTCTAGAAAGCTTTGTTTAACCGGTTTTTATGTCACCATTAAAGAGGAAAAGGAAAAATATTGGGAAA
>JASGXE010006836.1:0-26894 GCA_030068105.1 Sinentomon sp. SZTP_YWyxl | reverse complement strand
CAGATTTCTGACCGCCAGTCAATGCCTTTCATGTTCAATAACTCTTCTGGTCATCATCTGAAAGTTTTCTGCTCAATGTTGTTGGCTTTTTGACCTCATGTTTTCGAACAAATGTCCCTCGTTCTCACCAGAATTGGAAAAATCAGAGAAAGCAGCCCCTAAAGAAAGAGCAGAACCTCCTGCAACGCAGTGGACAAGAAACTATCCCTCTTTACCTGGTGGCTGCACAAAACCACTGCAGTTCCCATATGTCTGACGTTCTAAGAACGAACAAGTTTCCGGCAAGTTAATTTCACCAGTAATATTCGATTGCATCCAAATTCTGCAAGGCTAGGGCATTTGCAGCGAAATTTGCCATAATACCTCGCAACATCCATTTTTTGAATGTGGTAAAAGATGAGACTTGCAGGTATCAAGGGGAGGTCACAGTGACATTAGTCTCACTTGATATTGAACAGCCCTCGTAGCATTCGCATGGCGGTGGGCCAAAGCATTGGGATAAAAGGAAGAGGCTTCCATTTCGGCAATGGCCCGGTCGTAACCGGCTCAGGCTATCTCAAGTTCGGGTCACGGCAAATTCATCCAAGCTTTGCTTCGGAAAAAAATACCGGCTTGGCCGGTTTTCAAACCTGCCTTCTTGGCAGTCTTCCCCTGCCTTTTCTAGGCAGTTTTAAATCTGCTTCCTTCGAGCAGTTTTCTGGGCCTGTGGCTCCGGTTTTAAGGCCGTCCCGCATGAGCTTCACCCGGCCGCGGCAGCGAACCAGTGCCTTGCTTTCCTAGGCACCTCTCCGGCAATCGGCTGATAGGAAAGGCCAGCATAGTTGAGTGCCTTCATATACGAAAAATAGGATATTTCAAATCGCAAACTGCCGATTCAAGGTGAATTTTATTCACGCCGAGCAGTCCGCAGATCAGAGCTTGATAACACCCGCCAAATGAAAATAAAACAGGACACATGTCCGCAAAGAGCAGTATGCTCTTGCAATATCCCTTTGTGAAGAACATTCCTGTTTGAAGGAGTAAAAAGATGATGTGAAAAACAGGTGTACTTAAGTTTATTGTAAAACAAAATTTGATTCCTTGTCGAAATGTCAGTTGACTATTTGTTGATTCCCCTCTCCTATTAGAGAATAATTGAGCAATTTCAGCATGAATTGTTATTGAAAATGAAAAATCTGAATGTTGTTTTCCAGAAGAAAAAAAGTTCTCTCCTCAGCTCTCTCCTCAGCTCATGTCAGGTCATGTCATGCTCACCTTAGTCTTGCTTGTCCCATCCATCAGAGTTTGAATGGACCTCATTGCATCTATTCTGTTGTCAGGTCATTGGTCTTTTGTTATCATTCTACGAATATTGTTGTTGTTGGGACTTGGACATCCAACATCAAACTTTTTTAAGTTGGATTCCCGAATTCTTCATTTTTTGTTTGTCTTCTGTTTCCTGTGATGGCATGGAATTTGTCAAACATTCTGCCTCTCCTTTGCACTGGCTTGTCTTGTCTCTCATTTAAAGAACGAGTATAGGATGTCCATAAAGTCTGGAGACATAGCCGGTTTTGCATTCACATACATTCATGCAATCACAGGGTTTGTTTGATATGGCTTCTTCCCAGTTTGAAGCAGGTCTGCTGGTCGAATATCATGTTCTGCAGAACTCGTTCCAGTATGTTTGATACGTCAGTGATTCGTTCCTGGTGGTTAACACGAATAGGTGCCATTTTGGTTGCAGTTGGTCAGGGTCACCCAGCATGGCTAAATAACGCTCTTCATTCACGGTGTGGTAGAAACAGGGCGCGAGTACATGGCCACTGAATAGGCCACACCAGACCATCAAAGGAATGAAGCAGAACAACAATAGAAGACATTGGTTTTGTGAACTGCTGTCACCGACAGACAATTCCCTTTGGACTCTTATTACATATCTCGTATTCAGGTCAACTCAGAACCTACTTTATTTTTTCTTCTTTTCATGCATCCACACCACACAGGATTTGCCAGATTGATCAGAGGTTATCGAACATTCTATCTTTCCCATTAATTTGATATCTGCACCTTGTTATTCATGCCCTGTTTTTCTATTTTTCTATGTACATCAGGTCATTTATCTTCCTTCTTCTGATGGGGAGGAAGGGGCCCATTGTTGTTAATACACGGTTGGAAGGTAAACAAAAAAGGAACAAAATTGGTGAAAACAAAAAGACTTCAGTTGCAAAAAATATGATTCATATCGGAATATTGTGGCTGCCAAACAGAACCAAACAGAACGTCAGAGATGTGTGATTATACAGGAATGAAAAGAATGGTTTGAAATTAGAGTAACAATCAGAGAAAGAGAAAGGGACATAATTATTGAAAGTTCAAATCAGTGGAGCAGGAGAGCACAACTGTTTCTTTGTTTCTGGTCAAGACTCAACTGACCAAACATCTGTGACTCAATGTGGAATCCAATCCAACATCCTCTAAACAAACAAACAAACACTGACTGTTCTTGTTGAATGAAAAGCCTCCCGTCCTTTTCAGTCTCCCGGCAAACAAAAAAAGAGAATTATTGGAGATGACAAATTGTACTCAGTTTGAGTTTGGGAAGAAAATAAAGTGCCAGATTGCAGTGACAAGTGGGAAAGTGAAAAAATGCATTTTACCAGTGCATTTTAACAAAATTTACAAATCATTTAGTTCATTGCCTATGAATAGGGCACAATAACTTGATGTTTGTCTTTAGCAACGAACTGCCACCTTGATGTATTCCACCTTTTATGTCTCTAGGTGGATTGCTGCTCTTCAACTTGGCTCTTCAAGATGGAGCTCAGTCCTAAATTTGAATCATACCGACATGACATGAAATAATATGTAACTTGTAATGCTGTGTCCTAACTTAAGTCCACACAAACTCAGGATGGTCCTATCTCCATGAGTCCTTTCTAAAGCATGAGTTGCTACAGTTTGTTCACCTTGACTTAAAAACAATCCTAAATTGAGTCCTAAGTTGACAAAAAAATAAAATATTCAGTGAATGAATGTAAAAATCTTCTACGTAGGCCATCCCAAAAGTTTTAAGTATTGCATCATACCATGAGAACGAGTTAACCAATGTGCATGATTTTTGGATGCTATGTAGTACTATCCCTTGGGATACATACTGCCAATTTATATGAAGTTTGGACTACTTTTGTAGGCAGAGTGCTCTATTTTGTGCAGTTATGTCAGCAGCTGTGGCCAGAAGTTGTTGAAATTTCGTCAAAAAAGTGATTTGGGCAGTGGTCAAATTTTTTACACTGCCGAACCATTCTCCGGCCGAAATTCACCGAACTTTGCAGGAGACTTTAGGCCAATGTTCACCATTATATGGCACACTTGGAAGATGGAAAGGAGAATTTGAGGGTGGTAGAGAGGGGCTTGAAAAATTAGGGACTTGAAACCATGCAAAGCAGTCAGAAAGCCGAAGGTGATGCACATCACTTTCTTCGACTGGCAGTGAATTTTGGTGGATCACCCTGTTCCATTGGGCACCACTGTGAATGGCGAATCCTGCTAGATGGTCCTGCAGGAGAAACTCCTTCCTGCTTTCAGGAAGAAGAGACCAGGGCTCCTCGAAGAGGGAATTATCCGTCTGCAAGAAAATGCGCCGCTTCGCAAGACGAAAGCGATCGTTCAGCTTCTGGACCTGTGGGAGTGGGACACCTTGTTGAATTCTTCCAATTCTCATAATTTGTCATCGCTGGACTTCTTCCTGTTCACCAAGATGAAAGAGCCTGTGAGGGGATGCCGATTCAAGTCAGTATATGGAATCAATGATGCTGTGACAGCATCCCAAAAGGCCCTGGCCAAGGCTGGTGACAGTGATGTTATCATGCCGCTGCCCCACTGCTGGCAGGCATGTCTCGGCCACAGTAGCAACTCCTTAAAGAAGTGAATGGGTGGGCCTTTCATGACCAAGCGAGTCCGTTTTATTTTATTTGCATTTCTGGAAAATGAGGAGGAATACTTAAGACTTTTGGGATGGCCCTCGTATTTATCCATGGTTTCTATTTTTTTTTTTTTCTTTTCAACCAAACCATTCGAGATCATTGCCATTTGGTTCGTTTTTGTTCCATAAGTTCTGACCCTCTTGGAAAAAAAATATGTGAGAGGAAATAAACTTGGGAGGAAATAAACACAGAATGTGGACGTTTTCCTCAAAATCTCATCTTTTGAGATGGCCTTCAACACAGGTGAGTATACGTATTTCTATTTTGTAACAAAAAAAAAAAATGCAAGCAACACCAATGAAATAGATTCAAGTTAAACCATCACCACAAGAATCAAAAACAATATAAACACACATTACAAGAATCGGCAATGAGCAAAACCAGCCGCAATCCATGCCACCAAAGGGTGGATTGTGTTCTTCCCGCTGGATTATGCCTTTCTTCACTGCATGCTTTTCCATGCCTTAGGTACTGCTTTCTGGGTTTACCTAACCTTTTATCAGATATTGGTTTTTCTGTTTTGCAGTGTTTATGGTTCAAGAATGACTTTAATGAGCTTCAGCAATAATTTTAAGGGGGGACAAATCACAAAACCCTAGCGAGTCAACTTTTTTGCTTTGCCGTTTGCAGCCGATCTTGGATGAAATTTTACATGCACTTTGAGGTCGATTAAAGTAATTTCTGTGAAAAATTTCAACTCCCTATTACACACACCGTTTTCATGCAATGGTGAATTGAAGGAGAATAATCAGTTGCGTAGGACTTTTGCAAATGCTCGGCTTCCGAGGGGGATAGAAAAGTCCAGTTTGCGCTAATCTTCACTAAATGGGACAAAAAATTGGCTAGAAACTTCCAAATGCACTCTGCCCACAAATTGGGCATCCATGAAATAATTTCAACTGTACCGCGATGAAAAGTGGTAAAATGTTCTACTGTTCTTGCATAGACATACAAATAGCGTCCAAGTGAACGGGCCTGGACTAATTTTGATCATTCTAGCCAATTCTACACACGCTTTTCCATAAATGCACCAATTTTCATGTTTTTAGGGCTTGATTTGGCTGAGAATTTGCATTTTTCCCAATGCGCGAAGGTGGAAAACACAGTTCTGAGAAAAACAACTTTAAATGTTGGGCAAAAAAACTGCTATGGAGAAATGCATTATGAAGGTCATTCCAAAATGTTTGGAAGTGGGGTCTTCATTTCTTTAACTGGTTCAGAAATGTCCAAGTCTTTACACAGTTAGCTACTGACAACATCTAGGAAGATGCTGAGAAAATTTCATGCCATTGTTTGGTTTTGTTTTCTTTGTACAGGGTATTTTTAAAAGCACTGAAAAATCGTTGTTGCAAAAATGAAATTTTCAAAGGAATGTTGTATGTTTAGACATGTTTACAGGATGCAGCTTGGGAAAATAGCAACAAAAATTCATGAAATTTTGAGACAAGTTTGTCGTGACGTTTGCTCGTCATTCAACACTATCACCAGATAGATTCGACAATTTAAAGATGGTAAGGATGACCTTAAAGTTTAAGGAAGTCTCCACAGAGAGCCCCAAAACGGCCATGAACGGGGTAAATCTTATTCGTGAACGTCAAGCACTTTGTGCAAATAATCGAACAACAATTCAGCAACTGGTGGCAGGCACAGGACTAACAAATGGCACAATATCAAGGAATTCGCATGCTACTTGTGCCTGAGGAAAGTTTTCACAAAATGAGTGCCTCATCAGCTGACGCCGGAGCAGGTGGGAAAGGGGATGGCTTTTAGCACAGAAAACATCAAACGCTTTGGATCAGATGGCACAAAGCGGCTCACAGACATTGTTACAGGAGGCCAAACATGGCTATTGTAACAGTTGTCTTAGTAAAAGCTGCATAACATGGCATGACGAGCCTAGACACATGGTCCCGTGACAGGATTTTCGATCAAGAAATTTTTTGGAGTATTTTTCAACTGTGAGGGCCCAATGTTGGTGGACGTACTCAGAGAACAGCAGACATTGACAGGACAATACCATCGTGATGTAAGATTTATCAAGCTCTTCGAAAAATATCCAAGAGAAGACAACCGGTGTCGGAACCACCAGAGCACAAATTCCACAAGCAATGCATCGTCCCATAAAATGAAGAAAACGCAGGAATTCCTGAAGGAGCACCATGTAGGGGAGGTTCCTCACCCATGTCCATAGATGGACTTTGGGCGTGGTAGGGTCAACATAGGTACTCACCAGACTTTAATCCTTTTTCACCAATCGACCACTGGTTGTTTTGGACGAAAACTGGTTCCAGAGGAGAACAACCAGGTGATTGGTGAAAAAGGACGAAAGTCTGGTGAGTACCTATGTTGGTGAAAAAGGACTAAAGTCTGGTGAGTACCTACGAGGTGCATTACAAAAGTCTTTGACGTTTCCTTCTTGAAGAAAAACTACATGAGATAAACCTTTGAAACTTTGTCACTTTGTAATCTGATACTTTCGCTGTAAATGTGCCAAATTTCAGCACGGTTGCACTGTTTGTTTCGTTTTGGCCCACATTTCCGTGGAGGTCGTTGTGGGCACTGGGTGAAATTGATGAATTTTTTCAATTGTCGAGCAAAAACGGTCAATTTTCGCACAATGAAGCATGAAAAGCCCGATGCAATTTCACCACAATTCCAGGTGTCTTCAGTGATTCTGTCCTGTCTAAAAATGGTGTCAGAATTTGGGTCCTTCCACTAAACGGAGGTAGGGAGGCTTCCAAAGATGTCGAACGGCTCATTCTGACCTCGAAAACTGCTGCTGCAGTCAGAATGAGCATTCGACACCTTTGGCAGCCTCCCTACCTCCGTTTAGTGGAAGGACCCAAATTCTGACACCATTTTTAGACAGGACAGAATCACTGAAGACACCCTGGAATTGTGGTGAATTTGCATCGGGCTTTTCATGCTTCATTGTGCAAAAATTGACCATTTTTGCTCGACAATTGAAAAAATCCATCAATTTCACCCAGTGCCCAGAACGACCTCCACGGAAATGTGGGCCAAAACGAAACAAACAGTGCAACCGTGCTGAAATTTGGCACATTTTCAGCGAAAGCATCAGATTACAAAGTGACAAAGTTTCAAAGGTTTATCTCATGTAGTTTTTGTTCAAGAAGGAAACGTCAAAGACTTTTGTAATGCACCTCGTACAACAATTTTTTTGCCGAAATGATTTTGGCTATTAATTTCTCACTGTATAGTGGCGGCGGAACTAATGTACTCATACATGTCGCATCCTCATTGCAACTGTGCAGATTTAGTCAAAAACTCCATGCTGCAGATATAAAAGATTCTCTTAAATATAGCCGAGGTTATAATCTGACAGCTCCAGAAAGCTCTGTTGAAATCTGACGCTTTAATTTCACTGTCGACATAAGAGTGAAAAGAAGGAAAAAATGTTTCGGGGCAACAGTTTAATGTGAAAAACACATGAATGACAAATTCCGCCGCTACTCTACTCTCTTCGGGCATCTTAGCCATTGCATGCCACTTGGGGATCCAAATTTAAATCAAATCAACGCGGAAGTCAATTCTCCAAAGCAATTAAATCGGCACCAAGCTGAAAAATGCATGGTCTTTCTGGAATTTCTGAAAATTCCCCTGAACAATTTTTGAGAACCCACATCAGAAAATTTGATCAGCGGAACCCATTTTAGCAGTGACTTTTCTCCAGAATTTGTATTATTATTATTATTCATTAATCAAAAAACAGTGAACAATGAAGTGGCACTGCAACACGTCACAAAACATAAAAAATTACGCTGTGCATAGTCAGAACAATTTTCATCAAATGTCAAGAGCATCAAGTTTTTGAAAACAGCTAAACAATAACTGGCGTCCGGGTCGCGGTGCGAGACATGCGAGCAATGGCATTGGTAATGAACGTAGAGACAGCGGGAAGGCCATTCCAGTCGGTAATTGATCGAGGGAAAAAATAATAGTTGACGAGCGAAGCGAGTCTACAACGGACAGCAAACCACAATTTGTGTGTAACGATAACTCAAAAAGTAGTTAACCGATCGTACCCAATTTTTGTGGAGGTGGAGATTTCAATGTGGTGCGTTGCTGTATAGTTTTTGGTCAAAATCGGTGAAAAAATGACAAAATGGCACAACAAAAACAAAATTGCTCTTTCCCCTGCCCCACCTGAACAAAACCAGCAAGCGCAACAATGAACAGACACTGCAGGCCACGAAAACTCCGAACCTCACTCACCGCCTACTCACCGCACCCCCATGCACAATTTGCATCCCAACGCAGACAATGAAGGAGACAATGCCAAGAGGCGAGCACAGGCGTGGCCTCCGGCACAGGACGGCAACAGAGCAGAGAAGCCAAGCTGAGAAGAAACGAACAGGACAACAGGTTGCGTTTTGTTTCAGTCAATGAATGCAGGAATCAATGATCAATCAGTCAACAACACCACACAAAAAAGAAAGAAACCCGCACACCAGACACCAGCTGTGTGTGCATGCAGGCACCTGCTGTCGCGAGTGGATGCTGTGCAGTGTGGCGGAATGGGGAATTTTTTTTTCTTTTGGGGAAATTTTGCACCTTTTGGGAAGGTCTGGGGAAATCGATAGTTTGGGGAAATTTCGAGTTTTGTCCACCAACAACAGCGCAAATGGATTTTGCAGAAATGCGAAACGGGGATTTTTTTCTGTTATTTTTTTCTGCTTTCGCTTTCGTTCCATGTTCTTGTGTCGTGACGCATTTTGACACGACTGTGCAGCCGATGCTCGAATATTGAATTAATGGATCAAGTTCGGTTTGGAAAGGACAGGATGGGACGCAAACGAGGCCCGCATCCCGCGAAGACACCGAACTCCTCCACCCGCACCCCATGCACAATTTTCGCCACAAAGCTCACAAGAGAAGTGGCTCACCAGAAAAGAGGCTCAGAAGGAACAGGACAACTGGTTGCATATTTTATTCGCCAAACAACACAACCAGCGAAACATCAGCCATAACGCATCAGCACTCACATCAGCACATTCCATCAGCACTTCGGGATTTTCGTGCGTCCAAAATGTGTGCTGCTGGATTGCGGCGTTTAAAGGGGGTGTGCACTGCGAAAGACATGCATGCGAGTGAATGGCGGACCGCGGTGCGATGCCCACAGAAAGTTAAGTTTCTCCTGAGCCAAGCAACGGTTTTTGATGCAGTTTCGCATGGCGCAAAGCCGAAAAATGAGCACTTCCACACATATGTATGTACAATACTCGTATAATGATCCCAACCTTTTGTCGGGTGAAACTCTGAAACCATTTGAGGAACAAAAGTGCTCAAGCTTCGGAGAAATAAAATTCCGGGTCCCTGCCAAGAATCCCAAAATCATTGAACTTGAAAACCACTCAATAATTTTATGACCAGAGACAACATTACATGGCAGCATTGTTTTGTTTTTGAGCGGGGAAAAGGCAGTGCCTCCCTCGGATTTCTAGGGAGGCGCTGCTTCTTGGCCTCTCAGTCACCAAACTCAGCACAACTTGCACAACAATTGCCGCCCACAGACCGCTTGTGCAGCCGTCGATTGTGCAGGAGCAAAAGCGGCTGGGACACGACACGAGCAACTGGGACACGAAAGAAAAAAGCTGATCGCTCGTCTACAACAGGAAGCCTGTCTCCTGTTTCCTAGTATATATGTAGAATATTTTTCTTGCAGAATGGCAGAGAAAAACTTAGACCATTGTCTGTCCTTCTTTGAATGGGCTTTATGCTGTTTATGCTGTAAGGAATTGGATGAGGAAACGTCACCAACGATGATGTCCCTCAATAAGTTTTGGCGGTGTGTCCGGCGACGGCTCTCCAAGGTAGGAAGATCTAATTCTTTCAAGATGGCAGTTACACTGAAGTTTATGCAATATTTTTGGGAAATTACTATAGCTGCTCTTCTATGGACAACTTCAAGCGCATCAATATCACAGCGTTTGTGGGGATCCCACGCCGCACAGGCATATTCCAGAATGGGCAGGACCAGGGCGACGTAAGCATGTTTCCTTTGCTTGGTGGAAGCGAGTTTTAGATTTCTCATGATATAACCTATTTGCGAGGCGGATTTGGAAATTATGGATGCAATATGAGGAGCCCACGACAAATCGTGGCTCAATGTTACACCAAGATATTTGAAGGTGGGAACGACTGCCAAGGACTGGCCTGAAATTGAGTAGGGACTAGGGAGTGCCAGGTTCAAGACCTCGCGCCCCAAAAAGGACCACTTTGGATTTGTTAACATTGATGCTCATGCTCCATGTCTTGCACCACGAAGATATGGTCACAAGATTTCATTTCATTTCATTTCATTTATTGATAGCTCCACAAAATGGTCTGGTGGATTGTCGACAAAATATAAAACAACATGAAATAACAATAACAAGTCAATAACAAAGTAAAATGGGACAACGGATGAATTAACAATATTGTTCAATTGGTAGAGGGCGAGAGAATAGGCGAGCTGACTGGTAATGCGTTCCAATCACGTGCTGTGCGGACAAAGAAGGAATTGAAATATTGAGAGGAGGTGGCACGGGGGTAGTTCAAATGATGGGCATGTTGTGTACGTCTAGGGCAATCAACAACATTGAATCCAGGAGGGAGATTAATTAACACCTTGTGGTGAACCACGTCACTTAATAATTGGAGGCGACGTAATTGTCGCCTTTGAGACAGCGGGGCCAGATTGAGGTCACTGAGCATCCCAGTAACGCTAGATTTCCTCTCAAAATTTTGCATAATAAACCTGGCGGCTCGTCTCTGAATTCTGTCCAGTAGGACAATATGTGAAGTCAAATACGGGTCCCAAACCTCACATGCGTATTCTAAATGCGGCAGTACGAGAGACAAATAAGCTTTGCGCCTTGCATCAATGCTGGCATCCCTCAGATTTCTGCACAAAAAAACAAGGATTTTACTGGCTTTCTTTTAGGAGAATTCAACATGGGGACCCCAGGACAAATTGCTAGAAAGAATAACGCCTAGATAGGTAACTTGGTAAGAAATTGGCAGCATTGTGTTGGTAAAATGATAGCGGCAAGGGATATTCATTGCATTTGTTGATGTCCGAGCAAATGAAATGCAGTGGGACTTCGATGGGTTGGGGGAGAGGCCCCACTCGCGAGACCAGGCCACAAGAGCATCAAGGTCAGCTTGCAGGAGGCCAACGTCGGCAGGCTCAGCCTTGATCCGATAAATGATAACGTTATCAGCATAAAGACGCACGGAGCTCTTGGACACTTCCTGGAGATCATTTACGTAAATAAGCAATAAAAGTGGCCCAAGGACACTGCCTTGTGGTACACCAAAGGGAGGTAGGAATGACTGAGATGAGAATGAATCGTTAACGCACACTTTAAAAGAGCGTGAAAACAAATAGTCGCGAATTAAACTTGTTAGTTGTAAAGGTAGATTAGCTCTTTCGAGTTTTAAAATCAGTTTTTCGTGAGGGATGGAATCAAAAGCCTTGGAAAAGTCGACGAGAATGGCATCAACCCTTAGTTTAGAGTCAAGTGCACAGCAAATATCATGAGCAAACTCAACAAGTTGTGTGGTGCAAGAGAGATGTGGGCGAAATCCATGCTGGTTAGAGGTAAGAAACGTTCTATCTGTAAGGAATCCCATAATTTGACAATGAAAATTTTTTTCGAAAACTTTACTGAATGGATTTAAAAGGGAAATGGGTCGGTAGGAAGATAGCAAATGCTTACTGAGGCCCTTCTTAAGAACCGGGATTATTTTGGCAATTTTCCACTCTGACGGGAATTTCGAGGTGTTAGCAATCCTACAAAACAATGGATGAAGAAAATGGGACAATTCAAAAGTCAGGGCTTTAATAAATCGATTAGGCAAACCATCAAGACCAGACGCTTTTTTGCTTTTGAGTTTGGAAAGAAGCGCCTCAATTCCGTGTCTGGAAACGTGAATTGCTATGTTTACTGAGTCGCAGGCTGCTATGTCAGTTGCTCGTGTGTGCATGGAGGAACTTGCGCTGGACAAGGAAAGAGATGATGTCGAAGGTGAAGTCGGAGAACACATAGCTGGCAGAGGATTGGGAACCACAGGCAAATTATTAATGGGCTGCAGAAGAAACATCGATTGGAACATTTTTGCTTTTTCAGCAGGATCAGTGACATGACATCCATCCTCTTGTCTGGTTAAATAACAATCGGACTGCGATGGATTGTTCAGGGATTTGATATGGGCCCAAAATGGCCTCGAGAAATCTCGGGACAAGGAATTTTCAATGAAGCGGTTATACAGATCTAGTCAATTAAAACCATCCTGATGGCGCAATGCTTTTTAAATGGGACGTGATCGGCTTGAAACGCGCAGAAAAAGAGTCAGGCCGACTCGCCACACGACAGTCCAGTGATAACACCTGATTTTCCTAGTCCGGCGACGAACGCGAGCAGCTTGTTCGCTGGCCTCGCGGTACATGCTACAAGGTGAGCTAATGTGTCGATGCCATTACTCAGGAATAGAAGCTCGGTGTTGTTGATGGCTGTCTGCTTTTACAAAATGGTTCGTTATACGAATGAGGAGCGCCTAAAATTAGTGGTGATGTGCGCAAACCATCATCGGAGCGTAGTCGAACTAGGTGCCTTGTTGCAAGAGCGGCACCCTGATCGTCCGACGCTCCAAAAAAAATGGTCCTGGATCTTATTGGCTCCCAGTTCGGCAATTCCTGTACAATGTCTTCCCCGGTCATTGGATTGGCCGCGATGGGCTACCAGCGTGGCCGTCAGGTTCCCAAGACCTGAACCCACTGGACTTCTTTTTGTGCCACATGAAATCAAAGGTCTACAAACCAGAGAACCAGTAGCATCCACTCAGTTGTCAAGAATGTGGCAGCCAAATGGAGGATCCCACTCCACCACTGCATCGCACAGCCGACGGACACCAGTTTGAGCATCTCCTGTGATAACAAACAGCCAGGTCAGTTGAACGGAAACCTCTCTCCACCTTGTATTTCAGACGGATTGAGAAACTGATAAAAAATCTCGCAGTTTCACCGTTTTCAAACGACTCGTTCTGAAAACACAGGCATGCATCCAGTGGCCGCCGCCAGCAGCACAGCCATAAGGATACTTTTAATTGACTAGATGTGTGTAAAGGAAGGAGTTGTATTTTTTATCTCAATTTTGAGTGCAGAGTACTCGCGAACACGATGAGGTGAAGCATGTCGCTTGACTAAAGCGCAAAGTTTCCGTTTGCGTTTAAACATTGACTCTAGTTTATTGTTTACCCATGGGTAACGTGTTGGTCTCTTGAGATCTTTACGGGGTATCAAAGAAAACAAATGGCCGAGCATGTCTTTAAGAAATTTCCAAGCCGCGTCAGGTGATCCTTCTTGGACCACAGGGAGATATGATGCATACCATTGCAGCAAATGATCTTTCAGCATTTGCCAGTCAGCTCGCGAGTAATCAATGACGGAGGAATAACGATATTTCTGGAGTTTGTGGGTAAAACCGGCATTAAATAAAATCATTTCATGATCGCCAACTCCGGAGGACAGCTGATAGGATTGCTTCAGAATGAAATTCACAAAACATAAATCCAATATGGAGGATGTACCAGATGGGACAATGTAGGTAGGGTGGTGAATTAATTGGTTAAATCCCAGGGAAACCAACATATCCAGGAGAAGTATCTCTTTTCGGGGAGCACCAAGATTCGACGGAGAGTGGACAGCCCAGTTCGCATGCGGGCAGTTGAAATCTCCCAGCAGACAGATATCATTGCGGGATCCATTGGACCCACCTTGGAGACCAGCCCAAATAAGATCCCGAAGTGAGTGAATACTGTCCGCAGTAAAAGCAGGCGGGAAATAAGCACAGACGAATGTAACAGATTGACCAGAAATGTTAACCACACTTCCAACGCACTCAACTTCTTCATCTCGGGGTGGGCAAAAATCTTCAAAGTTTACTCTTGCTGCTGAGCTAATTAGCGTATTGGATCAGACTGCAATGCCAGACTGCAAGATCCATGCCAGACTGCAATGACAGAGTTCCCTAAGATCAGAATGCAATGCCAAACACTCAGCAGGGTTGATTATAGGCCTGTAAATGACAATGTCATCGGCGAAGAGACGGGCGGTTGAGCTACTATTGTCCACAATATCATTGATAAAAAATGAGAAAAAGAAGCGGCCCAAAAACACTTCCCTGCGGTACTCCTGAACGAACACACGCTGAATCTGACAGAGTTCCCTGAATAATTACCTATTGCGACCTGCCACTGAGAAAGGAGGAAAGGACATCAAGTATAGTTTGAGGAAACCTTATAGGGCGGTAAGCTTTTCAATAAGGAACCCATTGTACAAAGGAACCCACTCGCAAGAATTGAACCTTCACTTGTGGCACCGCCAGGGCCATCCAGTTTCAACGGGGGCTGTTTCAGTCAACGCTCTGCACGAATGTCATCTCGTTTTGCGGCGCATGTGACCATTAATTCTAAATGGCGCCTGATTTACTATGAACTGCTGTGTGGACAATTTTTGCAACTGGTGATTTGGCATGATTTTGGAAAGGCCCATGGATGAGTGCTAATTACTTTCCACAGGTGAGGTGTAATCCGGATGTGGAGAGGGAGTCGACAAGAAACGCTTCAGAAATACCAAGAAAATTCGTGGCACTGCCGTCACACCACCTCTAAAGCCTATCTTCAGCTGACCTTCCAGAAGGGCAATTAAGTTAATAGCTTGTTTCATCTCCATTCTTATTCATTTGAAAATGGCTTCAATTTACCTTCCACAGGCGAGGTGTAATCCGGATGTGGAGAGGGCCTCAAGAGAAGCCTCAGAAATACCAAGAAAACGTGAAGCAAAGTGCCGTGTCGCCATCTGTTGAGCATCTCTTCGGCTGACATTCACGAAGGGCATTTAAGTTAGTTGCTCATCTCATCTCCATTCTTCTTCAATTGAAAGTGGGTGCCAATTTATTTTCACAGGCGAGGAGCAATCCGGATGTGGAGAGGGAGTCAACAGGAGAAGCTTCCGAAATACCAAGAAAATACGAAGCAAATGTCGCCATCTTTCGAGCCTCTCTTCGACTGACCTTCACGAAGGACAATTAATTTAACCTCTCGCCTGCTCTGGTTTCTTCTTCAGAAATCGATGGCAATTATTTTGCAGGTGAGGAAAATGCGGATGTAAACGAGGAGTCTGCGATGTAAAAGCAAGATGCGCCCTGCGGAGTTCCCATCGTTTGGTTGGCTTTTGTCTGTTTGTTTTGTAAGCGGAATGCGTGCAAAGAGATGCTGCCCATTACCTACCTATGTCTTGGTCAGGCACATAATAGGCCAAACTCCAATCCCCAGCACGTGCCGATTATTAAAGCCAAGAAAGTGTTTTTTGGTCCTGTGGCTTCAGGCATTCGCAGAAAAATAATTAGATAGCTTTCCTCTGACTTATATTGGCCACAATCATAAAGAGCGAAGAATAAGTAGAAAACAGACGCAGTATGAAATCAAAGGCGCAGAAGAGAAATTCCACATAACATTTGGCAATTTTGCTGCAAGAAAATTGCTCAGGACTGCGGTGATACCGAGAACCAATTATCATTTCGCGCATCAACCAACCCGCTCACAGAATGCTAACACTAGCGGCATTTACAATCTTTGGCTGATAGGAGGAGCTATTACTGGGTACGCATCTGATCAATGATGCAACATCGTCAACCATTTTTGGAAAACATCACCAATTTTTGCTTCCCAATTGAATGGTGTTTGCCTCCCCACATATCGCACGGAAATACCAAAAATGTTGAGCAAATTTAAATTGCAGAGTCAAATTAAGGAAAATAAAACACATTCAGGGCGTCTGCCGACCTGGAATTGTCAGGGAGTTTTGCCATTTTGGGAAAAGTCAGGGAATTTGAGAAAGTTCTCTAAAAATTGGGAATATTTTGGAAATTTCTCTTTCTCTGTTACTGATGAGTGAAAAGTGAAGTCTGTTACTTTGAACGGGGTTTGAATGGAATTCTCCATCTTTGTATCGTTATGCAAGGTTAGACCACACTTGGGACATATCAAACAAATTCGGTACCCAGAAGGTGTACCTAATTTATAATGCCCTCTGCACCCTCAGAGCCACGCATATCAAGCAAAGCCTTCGGCCTTGTTTTTCCAGGTTTTTAAAAAATATTTTTAGTGGAAGGCAATGAGTGCCCAAAATGTCTGGAATTTTTTTTTGAATTTCCATTTGAAAAACCTGGAAGTCAGGAAAAATGGTATCTCTCCGGCTGTTGGTACCCAGTGGGATTGCACAATATTGGAGTTGGTGGCTGCCTCAGAGAAATTTGCTGTGAGAATGTCGCGAAACCACTCTCAAAAAGTTTTGGAAAAAATTCTCGGCTGAAATTGGGAGATGTGCGAGCACCACAATCAACCGCGGGTAATTCCAAAAAGGTGCATTTTGGGTTCTTTGGAGGACCCACATTTTGTCACTGAACTATTTCGATTCGTGCAATCATGCCAGAGTGACCCAAGGAAGGAAAAGGGAACAAGTAATTTTTCAAGATTGGCGAGGAATGTTTGATCACACAAACACTCGAAATTCTTCAGTGAAATGTGCTGAACTGTTATCGTTTTGGCCTTATTGTTTACTCGTATGTGGGTAGCCATGCTGGTTTTCCCCCATGGATACCTCAACATCCATGAATACCTCAGAGCATTCTTCCATCTTCAACCGTCGCATCCGCCGCATCTTAAAAGTGGGAAAAGCAGGGTTGCTCAAACTTTTTTCTCCAAATGCCTGTTATGTTTTCCTTTGCATTCTTCATTTTTGTTTCTGCATTTATTTTACTTTTTCTTTTATCTAACCCGACCTGGCCGAACCCAGCCAAACGTACCCCATGTGTTTTTGGATATCGCGCACAGTGAGCTCGATGCTGTGTATTAACATATGGGTACGTGTGGAGTGTGAGCTGGGTCGATCGACGAATTCGCTTGAATGGTTCACAATGAGGTTAAGTTGGGTCAGGTTTGATGGTTAGGTTGGCTAATGGCTTTGAGTAGATTAGATCACAAAAAAGAATTAGTTTCTAAAAACTAAAAAAAAATCTAAAAAAAGCAGGCATATGAGAAATAAATTGAGTGTCGCTGCATCTGCGCTTTCAAGATGCGGCGGCTGAAGTTAAATGTTCACAAATCGAAAATGGCATCCTTTTTCGAAAATCCTCACTTTTAACTTTCGCACCAGTAAAAACATGAACTCAAAACAACTATACGAATTTCCTTCACATTCTCCTTTCTTAATAATATATTTCTTAGATGAGTCGACGTTTATTGAAAGGTCGACACCATATTTGTTGCAGATAAACAATCTTGAGAGATGAACTTTTTGATGAATGTTTTTTGCTGCCGTCATATCATGCAAAAATCCCTGTTGAGCCTGACAAGTGGCAGCATGTGCTCTGTGTTCCACCTCGTTTTTCGCTTGTATCCAATTGATAAAAGAGCCCACCAGTGTAATGGTTCGAAATCTTGAAAGCATCATTCTCAATTGATATTTTCAAGTGCATTTTGGAACAGATAGAAAATAAATAAAGTGTGGTTTCGTTTATCGTTCGGCTGTTAAAGTTTTGACCAGTTCCGTCACCTATTCTCAATTCGTTGGAGTTTTTTTGGCCAAGAAAAAATGAATTGCGTGTTGAAGAGGTTCAAGCCACAGAACAACAGGTTGAGCTTTCTAATCAGCAGCAACCGTGGATATGGGAACTTCGGAGACGTTTTCTGGGCCATAGAGTCGGATATGAAGCAGTAGTTTGCAAACAAGCTCAGGCGTACACCAGCTAGTTGGTTGACAACAACAATCAACAGGCATGAGTTTGGTCAGGATTGGTTAGAAAAAGGAAAGGCAAAACGTCGATCACGTGCCGGAAGTTGGTTACACCATATGCGGCTGGTGATTGGAAAGATTTTTCCGAGTTTTTTCCACTTATCTGGCACTGATTCGAGGCCGCCTCCAACATCTTGCATCTCGGAATATTTTGCCAGATGCTGGCAGTCTGTTTCAGGATTGTATTGTACAATTTCAACGATCGTGTTTGGTTTATTGCCGCAATATTGATAGGAGGATTGATTTATTTATTCATTTCACATCTACGACCAACAAATTGTACCTATACTGGTAGGTCGAAAATCAAAAGATTTGTGATTTGAAAAGATGAAAGAGAAAAATACCAATGAAAACAAAAATAACCGCTTGATTAAAAAAATAAAATGGAACTTGATTGGTGTGATGGCTTAGAACAAGGGACTAATCCAAAACATATGAGGTGGTAGAGCAGGCTTGCAGAGGAACAGAGAATTTGCTGGTAAGGAATTCCATTCACGAGCAGTCCGGGTGAAAAAGCCATTGTAATGTTTCGTGAAATCAGTGAAATGTGAAGTCCACATGATAAATGTGCTGAGTACGCCTTGGAGACGTAACAACAGAAGACGATGTTGGCAGGGATATTGGAATTTTTTGCAAGGATTATGGCCTGGAAGAGTTTAAGCCTTCTCTCAAGGCGTCGGGAAGGGAGATATTGGAGGGCAAGTGATTTTAACATGTCCGTGACGCTTGCATTACGAGCGTAATTCTGACAGATAAATCTTGCAGCTCGTCTCAGATTTGACATAATAGGAAAAGATAGGAGGAATTAGAAGGTTGGGACACAGGTTAGGTCAGGAAACAAAAGGTTAAGTTGGGTTAGGGTGGTGGAGATAACGTACGATTAGAATAGGTTAAGTTGGGGGCAGGTGAATAAGTTGGGGTTAGACAACTATCATCTCACAACGGAACTTGTTCACTCAATAGGATTGCCATCGTTGCGATCAGATAGACAATGTAGCCTGACATTTTCCAGCATCCCGTGCTGGATTATGAAGAACCTCTGAATAGCCTTTTGCGCACTTTGCTGTGGTTTAATGAAAAAATTGGTTCGTGTGACTTTTCTTTTGTGAGTTAGTCCACTGACATTTCGTAATTGGGCCCAACATCTGTCGCCCCAGCCTATTGGAATGAGCACCTATACACCGGAGAAATGGCTGCTTGCAAAAGCGTATAACAATCGTCGGCAACGATGCCCTTAACCTCCATTGGGTTTAAAAGCAGGTGTAAGTCGACTGTTTAGTCGTAGTGGAAATCGATTTGCTCTGAAGGAAACAGTTCTAAATTATTGTTATCCTCACGTTTTCTACTGCTGATGGTGTGTTTTTGAATAGTGCGTCGTTTTTTTTTCGTCTCTTTCGGTTGGTATAGGAGGTAAGTGAAGCCAGTCAAATTCAAATTTGTTTTGCTTGAGGTTAATTGCAAATTTGTCATGTCCAAAATGAGCTTGGTGTACGTCGTACGTACATACATATATTCGAAGACGGAAAAAGACAACATTAGTTACCTGTTTTTTTTTTATCACCAGCCGAGATCAATTTTGCCCGAATTCCACGTTTTTATGCAAACTCAGCTTCAACTTCAACAGACAATTCAGCGAACAGAATAATTGTCTGTGCGAAAATGTCATTCAGTTCAATTCGATAATGTTTTTTCGGAGTTACCTCCTATCAAAAACACGACAATGATAGTTGTGCGACAACAGGGATATGCGATTACAGGCAAACGTCAAAAATGTAAAGGACATGAATTATAAAAAGTACGGAAATTCTATGTCATTTCAATGAAAATACATAATTTTCCATGTAGGCCCCCTACACCAGTTTTCTTATTGTGACAAAATGAGTATGATGAATTTGATGTTGAGGAGTATGATTGTGACGGGCAAACGACATAAAAAGAGTAAACGACAGGGTTATAAAAGGAGTTAAAAAACGACAGAGTTATAAAAAGAGTAAAAAACGATACACCCCAACAAACGTTTCAGTGACAAAATGTGCTCAGACTCCTCTCCCATTTCCCTGACAAGATCCCCAAAATCCGCGAATGAAGTCCTTGCGGGGTGTTCAAGGAGGCAGGGCCATCATACCCAATAGGCGCAAAAGGCACTGCATAGGGGCGAAATGGATTGAGGGGCGAAATTTTTAGTGCATAAGAATCTTGGGCATTTAGCAGGAAATGCATTAGAAAATAAGATCGCTTTCATTTTCTGCAGTGTCTTCGCTCATATGACGGGAGCCGCATAAATTGGGACAAAGTTTATTTTTGCATAAAAGTTCTTCACCTTTCAGTCAAGCTGGTGCCAAGTGAGTAGCTATCGTCCCTTGCGACAGTTTCCAGAAAACCATAGAGGTAGGTTAAGAGCCGATGGGCGATGCAGCATTCTTCCATGGGGCGTTCAAGTAGGAATTGCCCAGAGGAGTAAATTTGACCACCCTTCTCACATTTTAAAATAGCTGTGGGGCGGGCATCGGGTCACATTTACTCCTCGCACAGATTAAACATCGATAGAAACGTTCTCATCGCTAGGCGTTCTCATCGCTGTACATGAAAGTATCACCTGTCACAGCAGCGAATCTTTTTTGAGTGACGACAGCCCATTGGAAATAACCTGGTGCACCCTGAATGTTTCTAACCGTCTAAAAATTTTTCTCGCTGGGGTTTATTTACCACCCTCCATCCTGATGACCAAATCCTTAAAGATTTCTCCGATTCAGTTAGGCATCATTTCTCATTGGGACATAAGATTCTAATTTGTGGCGACACCAATTCCCCAAACTGTTTCGCTTCTACTCTAAGTGAAAGTTCCTCCTTAAGTAAACCCTCACCATTTACCAATAACGATAAGTGCTTAGAAGACCTAATGAATACTTTTAGTTTTCAGCAACTTGTGCAAGTCCCGACACGCATCACTCCCACTTCACGTAGCCTTTTAGACGTGGTCATGATAAATTTTGAATGCCCGGCTTGTAAGATTGATGTTGTCCATGGGATTTCCGATCACGAAATGGTCGTTCTTTCTCTTCCTAAGTCGTTTCCCAAAAACCCCAAAAAGATCGTCAAAAGTTTTATCAACTACTCTGCCGTTGATTGGTCTGGCCTCAATAAAGCACTTTTAACAAACCCACTTCTTCATCCCGACTTTATAAAGATCCGCTCCATAAATGAAAATTGGTCCACTTTTAAAAACACCCTCCTCGCAATTAAAAACACGCTGCCGACCAGAAAGGTAATAATTAGCCCAAAGTTTCCATGGGTGAATATCAAACTGGACAAACTGTTCCAAAAGAAGCGACGTGCCCACTCCAAGTCTAAAAGAAGTGGTTTACCGGCTGACCATGCCACTTACCAGAAACTCCGCACCCAGTGTTCGGATTTAAATTCAAAGTTGTTTTATTCTTTTATAAACAACTCTCTTGACGATAAATATTCCCGCAAATTTTGGAAATATGTTAAGTCCCTGAAAAGTGACAGTTCAGTTCATCCTCTAATTGCACCCAATGGGAACTTGGTTTCTGACCACGCAGGTATTGTTGCTGTTTTAAATGAATATTTCGCTAAAATGTTCTCACCGGCAAGTAACTTACACGACTTTCAATTCCCTGCGAACGTAGCTGATACCACTGATGAGCTCTGGAATCTCCCGTCTATTCAGGCCTCGGGTGTCCACAAGCTTCTGTCAACTCGAAACCCAAAAAAGGCGATGGGACCTGATGGGCTGCCCGGCCGTTTACTGAAAGCACTCGCTCCATCATTCAGTGTGGCTCTCACCTCCTTTTTTTCTCAGTTAATTCTTGAGGGGGATCTGCCCCTTGATTGGAAGATTGGATTGGATTGATCTCTCGACGTTCATCCGGAAATTTTCAGATGAAAATAAAATGTTGCATCCAAACCAATTTGGTTTCAGGGAAAAAATGTCGTGCGAGTCACAAGTTTTGCTTTTAGTAGATGAAATTGCCAGGAACTCTGACGCAGGACTGGGTACTCATGCAATTTTTCTTGATTTTCAAAAAGCGTTTGATTTAGTTCCTCACGACAAACTCTTAGAAAAGCTAAAATCACTGGATATCCCTTCCTTTATTCTGAGGCTGATTGCTAGTTTTCCATCAAATAGGACCCATCGATTCACACTTCAACTTCTGAAAAATCTCCTGTCACTTCCGGAGTCCCACAGGGTAGTGTCTTAGGACCACTACTATTTTTGATATACATAAATGATATTGCCAAGAACTTAGCCTCTGGTATTCGGCTATTTGCAGACGACGTAGTCATTTACAGAGTTGTGATGTCCGCCGATGATGGCTCGCTCCTCCAAGCTGACCTCAGCCAGGTTTCAACGTGGTGTGACGCCTGGGGAATGCGTATTAACCCAACTAAAACTAAAGCTATGGCATTTTACAACCGTTCAATAAATTCCCGGTTCGATGTTACTTATACGATTGAGGGTCAACCCATTGAAAATGTCAAGGTTTTCAAATACCTAGGCGTGTTAATTTCCCATGACCTTGCCTGGAAGGAACACATTGATTCCACCTGCAAAAAAGCAAATCGCACTCTTTCATTCATTGGAAGGAACATGCGCTACTCATCTAAGGATGCTAAGCTCAAGGCATACATGTCATTAGTCCTGCCGATTATTGAATATGCAGCCGCAGTTTGGGATCCCTCAAGTCAGGAGCTCATCTCTAAACTTCAAATGGTTCAAAGGAGGGCTGCACGCATGATTACAGGCGTTTTCCCCGATAGTGTTAGCGCGCTCTTGAGTGATTTGAATCTTGAACCGTTAGCTACCAGAAGGAGATCGCACAGATTGAGTTTATTCAATGACATTATTACACACAACCTAAATTTTGACCTACCAAATTGTTATTTTATAAAACCCACACAACGCAGGACAGATAACGGACTTGTTGCTTCCACCCCAATTTTTAAAACAAATGTTATTTTTAATTCATTTTTCCCAAAAACTATTAGGGACTGGAATGCTCTCCCCGCAACTTCACAACTTATTTCCCGATCGCGACATCTCCTGGCGCCACACCACTTCTGATGATTCGTGTTGATCCGTTTTTTTTTTTTTCTTTCTTTTTCTTCTTTCTTTCTTTTTTAATCTTTTGTATGCTTTTATTTTGATATGACGACAGTTTAACTGAATGATTGTTTTTTGTCTGTCACCAGTAACCTTGTATTGTGAAATAATAATAATAATAATAATAAATAAAAATAAATAATAATAAACTCCCCTCGGTTAGAGTTGGATTTGCTGTCAACAGCAGTCCAACGACTTCAATCCCTGTGGCCCCCAACTAGTTAGATGTGCAGCATCAAAATCCTTGCAGCCCGACTCATCCTTCAGCGCTCGTGATTCTTGAAGTTTGTTACCACCAAATAACTGACAAAATGAGCAATTGAAAAGTCATTCTCAACTGGAACTAAATTCTGCTGCTCTGCCGAATTATCACAAAAATTAATAAAGCTGAACAAAAAATCCACAATCATTTTTTATTCAATTTTGATCACCATCTGCATCCCTGCGGCAAAGAGTTTTCCTAAGCATCGCAGTTCAACTGATGCTGATACTTGCTAAGGGAAAAATCTTAAATTGGGCTTTTTCTTCCTGAAATCTCACCATAGAGTTTTCGGATGGAATCTGATATTCCTTGTAATTTAAAGCATGAATCTCATCTGAGTTATGGAAAAAATCCTGCTTCGACTTATTGGCAAAATATGGAATTGAAGCACAGCTAAGCATTTGGAATTTCTGCATTTTGGAGTGAAATTATGAAATAGAATCATTTTGTTGCAATTCTTCCAGAGAACGAATCAACATAATGCAGACACAAAATGTTAATCACGGTGCCATTGAAATTTCTTCACCTTGAAATTTCTTCACCTTCGTCAATTGCACACATCTCGACAGACAAAATTTTGATAAAATTTTGTAGATAAAATTTATTGGATTTTAGTAGATAAAATTTTGAGTTTTTGCAAATTTTGGTTCAACCGAGTTTTTCATTAAGTTTTATTCCTTTTCTGAGATTAAACGGTGCGGAAATGTTGGAAACTTTTTCCTTTTCCGAAAATTTGAAGATATGTGGGAAGATATATCAAATGGTCGGGTAGGGGCGAAAACGGAAACACTGCCTAAGGGCGAAAACTAGTTAAAGATGGCCCTTCAAAGAGGCTCTATTGGGACCGCACAGCTCCGTTTTTTGCATAGAGGACTTCAACACGCTATACAGAACGATCATGGACCACATTTGTTCACTCACTATTTTGAGGACACACCAACATTTTGATGATATGTATCTATACGCCCCCCCCCCCCAAATTCAAAAATTCGCTTTGGGACAGTTCATTGCATCCATTGTTAATGGGTGTGATTCGGAGTTGTTAACGGGGGCATACCTTAAAAATAATGCATGGGTGGAAGCAAATTTGGCCTTCGAATGTTTTGTGTCCATAGCTAAAGTGCCTACCCAAATACGAAGAAAAAAATGGGAACTGTTCGATCTGAAATTTTATGCGGCCCCATAGTGGGTCTTTGGACACGCAGCCACAGGGACATACATTTCGTGGAGTTTGGAGGACCAGGGAAATGGGGTATCTGACACATTGTGTCGCTGCAACTTTTGATTTTCTCTACTCTGAGGAACTCACATGCAAGATGTTGGACCTGTTCTGTGACGTTGAGTCCAGCCCACCTTTGTGGGCTCATTTTGGCGATTTGCGGGCGATATTTTGGGAAAAGGGGGTCGGATCACATTTGTTGGGACTAACGGAGTAAAACGACAGAGACAAATCATTTATCATCCGTTAAAACTTTTAGGGTCTTCTTTTTCATGCTTCTCGGAGATCACATGGACATGGTTGCAGGAACATCGCTCATCAGGAAGAGTATGGTTGTGGACATCGCGCTGTGGGGAATGCAGGTGACATTCCTGATCTTTGCCAATGGCAATGTGGGGTCACAGGCAATGACCCATGCAGATAGGCATGCACTGATTCTCGAAGGGGTCGAAAAACTGAATGAGCTACCACTGGAAAAACTGGAGAATGGCTTGAAGAAGGCTTGCGTAAGGCTCTCCACTGTCTGTGGATCAGACCCGGATGCCATGAAACATCTCAGGAAATTGTTCGGCTGGACAGCATCAGACGGATCAGCACCAAAGGGAACAACATTTTTGGACAGATTCATCAATTACGATGAGGCACGCGATTGGTTTCAATCGCAAGTCGGTGAGACCTGTCACGTCATTATGTTTTGAAAAAAGCAAACAAGGAAGAAATGCCGTGCCTGAAAGAGTAAAACTGGAATTTTGTTTGCATTGTCGCTGATTTTCACAATTGGTCAAATTATGCCAGGGATGCAGTAGTCCCTACTGCATCCCTGGCATAATTTGACCAATTGTGAAAATCAGCGACAAGGCAGGCTGAAGATCGGCAGATTGCTGTTTCACCTATACAGCCAGTCTTCTGCATTAAGCATCTTGGGCAGCCTTAGCCCAGCCAGTCGGAACTACAGTTCAAAAACCACGGATGTCAATACTTTCATTGCATGCAATGCACATGCAATTCCGACTAAATTTTTGGGGTAAAGTAGTTTATACAAGGGGGGCACAATTTCACGATCGCAAGGAAATATTTTCAGAAAATAGCTCTACCCTGAGCCGTGAAATTGTGTCCCCCTTTGGCGCCAGCAGAAAAGCGTGTGCCTTATCGTGCAATCGTGTGCCCCGCCTCGGACGTCGACAAACAGTTTTTCTTTTGCATTTTCTTTGTTTCACAATCTGCTTTTTCTTTTTTCTCTTTCTATTTTTATTTCAAGCTGAGAAAAAATATGGGGTTGAGTCATTTTTGTGGTCGTTTTACGTACAGGTCAGGTCAGAGTTCGATAAGATTGGGTCGAGTTAGGTTCGCTCTTGGTTGTTTTAAAAATTTTCAGTTGAGAGACAGAGAACCCTAACCAAACCTCACCAAACCAAATACAATCTAACCCAGCCTGACCTGACCTAACCGACTACTAGACAGAAAAAAGGCACAACCTGTGCCATATGATGCTGGCGCCAGAGTGAGGGCACACAATTGCACGGCTAGAAGTCGGACTATTTTCTGAAAATGGTTCCCTGTGATCGTAAAATTGTGTGCCCCCCGCCTAAACTACTTGACCCTCATTTTGTTTTGACAAAAACAAATACGAAAGAAATGCCAACATGCTGCAAAACCAGGTTTTCTATTGTGTCTGATTTTCATACGGATTTTCTGATTTCTTTTCTGATTTTCTTTCGGATTTTGTGATGATTGTTCATACGGACAGCCTCTCAATCGGGAATATCGGAGCCATTGCTTGCCGCAGTTGAAGTCGCAAGTTGCTGCATCCTTGCGCCCATTGAATGAACGCAAGGATGCAGTAACTTGGGAAGAACTTTTCAATCAGCTTAGCTATATATGGTGTAACCATATATAGCTACAGGTATTTATACACCAAATATTAGTTACACCAAATATTATTTGGTGTAACACCAAAAATACACCAAATATACTTAGTTACACCAAATTATTAGCTATATCGCCTTGGACAAATTAAAGGGAGCTAAGTAAAGATAGAGAAATGAAAAATATTGTTGAACAACAATGGGTTTTAAATGGAAAATCGCAGGAGTAGAAATTAAAGTTCCTTACACTTAGCTCCCTTTAATTTGTCCACGGCGATATTTGGTGTAACCAACTTCCGAAAAGTAATTTGCGGTTTCCTTTCATTATTTCTCAATTTTAACTGACCAAATCTGACCAACCTCCGACGCTCACTGCCTATTTCTTGCTGTCAACTTACTGCTTGCTATTCGCCTATGAGACCCGGACGACGTCCCCGAAGTTCGCGTAGCCACATGTATACAGAGTTTCCCAAAAGTCACTTGACAACCCCTGCTATTTGCTCGTTTTCAATCTTCTCTTGAGGTGCTATTTCTGCAGATTACAGGTTAAGATTTGGCAGCTGCAGGTGTTATCCATCAGAATTGGCACAAACTCCA